>JANSTX010000422.1:0-23455 GCA_027564355.1 Penthetria funebris
ATTGTGTACATATTAAACTTTATTTGTAACAGATATTATACGATAATATAAGTGTTATACACATTAGGAAGAGAATACATATGTATATATAAAATCCCTATTAAATTTATACATAGAAATAATTAAAATTATTAATTTGATTTGCAGTTAGAAAATGCTATAAATGGTTCTACAACATTTATTATTGTTCGTCATCCTTTTGAAAGACTACTTAGTGCTTATAGGGACAAAATGGTGTATGCATTACCGCATTCATTACATGAAAAATTAGGTTTTAAAATAGTTCGAAAATATCGTAAGAAGGATGTAAGTACAAATTGGCTTCTTTTTTTTTTCAATTACAATTTTAAGTGTTTAAGTTGTGATAAAGTTCACATCAACAATATGGTATTCCTAGTTCATATAACTAATGCAAAATATCTCTCATATGTTTCATATCTTTCAGCATTCATTCGTTCATTGCATTGATTTTATTCTTTCTTAATTTGAAATGTGTACGTAGGAGAACTTTTGATTTCCAAAACTTCTACACTCACATAAACTTTATTCTATTAAAAATAAAAAATTAACACAAAATATTCATTTACAGAAAGTGGGAAAAAATCCTAAATGGCCATTTTTTTCGGAATTCATACATTATTTGTTAGATGAAGTTAAAAAAAATGCAACACTAGATATGCATTGGTCACCAGTAACCAATTTTTGTACACCATGTCAAATTAAATTCAATATTATAGCAAAATTTGAAACATTAAATGAAGATCAACGTTATATTATTGATAGGGCAAATTTACGCACAATCATTTCGCCACAATGGAAAAATTCAAGTAAAGGAAAAAATACACAAGATTTGGTAAAAAAGTTTTTTTCCCAATTAACAAAGGAACAACTCGATGGACTCTATAATTTATACAAGTATGTTAAATAAACTTACATTTAAATATAATATATCGATTAAATGGTGACGAATGGAGTGACCGACAATCATCGAAGTTAAACAAGCAATGTTTACCTCCACGCAGTGTCACCGGTAACTCGATCACGGTATATGTCAGTAATGATGTGTGATCGAGGCTAAAAAGATTATGTGCTAATGTCGTGTATATTTGGATAATTATGATGATCCTATATTTTCCAGTTGGCAAATTATTAAATTATAGTTAATTGAGTTTACATTTGATGTTACCCTATGCGCCATCGAGGCGTAAAGGTTTATATGATGATGATGATGATCAATTAAATGAAATGAAATTTTTTTTTCATTTCTGTTACAGATATGATCTAGAAATATTTGATTATAATGCAGATATATTTTATGAAATGGTCTCGTTTATACCAACACCATCACTAGCTGTTAATTAAAAAAAATGAAAAAAAAAGAATTTATATATACGATGGATGGCATCAGATAATTCGTATTAAATTTTATAGAATATTTGATTTATAGAAATAATTGTGTTAGAAGAGGATAATTCAATTTTATAAAATTTCAGATCACAACACTCATGTTGAATTCCACAGAATGTGATAAATATTAAATTCTATGATTAAAATTGTGTTATGCAATTTTTCTTAACGAAAAAATAAACAGCATACACAAACATAAGTACTATAAGTAAGTTGCTTTTATAGAAATAGAACAAATGGCAAAATAATGTTGAAAATTTTAAACAATTTCTTAGAAAGAAAGAATCATATTTTTTTCTAATTATTTAATTAGTGAGTGCAAAGTGTTAATGAACAAGTAGAATTTCTCTTGAGTCGAAAAATATGGATATACACGTGATGATGCAATTTTTATTGTATACCATATTTGACTAAGAAATAATAACGAATAATATAGAAAAAATATAATATACAATATAATTAAGGGCATCTTACCGAAATTTGCCACCGCAGCGTTCTCAATTTAAAATACACAAGATAGATGGCAATGTTACTCCGTTTATTTTATACATAGATGGCATTACCAATTCGTCTATGTTGGTCTCAAATCGTAAATAAAATTGTAGGTATTCGACATAATCTACAATAAATAATAATATCAACAAACACATACGAATAGTATACAATATAATGAAAGGCATCACACCAAAATTTGCCACCGCGGCGTTCTCAATTTAAAATACACACGATAGATGGCAATGTCACTCCGTTTATTTTATACATAGATGGTATTACCAATATCAATAAATACATACGAGTATTCATTATAAATAATTATAACTAATTGAATAAATATTTTTATTTATTGCTAAATAAATAAATACTTGGTATTATTTATTCAGCAAAGGATGCCCTAGATTTAAACGAATTTTCCGTAGTTTATAATAGCGCACAAATATTTTCTTTTATCTAAGAAACGAAGAAGAAATATATTTTATATCAAAGACAAATTTATCAACGAATGTGTGGCATGTATGTATTAGCTAATTAATTGCATAAATAGTGTAAAAAGAAATTAATTAAATTAATATAAATTCTTTATAAAATAATTAATTTCAAATTATATTTTAATTTAAAAATATTAACTTAGGAAAATTTATATGGAGTTATTTATAAAATAATGCAGAAATTCAGTATTAATGTAGAAAATTAATAGTTTTTTAACGAATTATCGTAGAGTAATAATTAATTATTTCAAAGTAGTAATCATCCAGGCCACTGCCATGTATATTTAGCTACATGACATTTTTTCCAAAATAATTTAAAATACGTCCTGGTAAATATAGGTACCGTAAATGTTAATATACATATATTGCAAGTGTAGGGTTATTGAGAATTAATAAAAAATTTAAAATTAATATATAAGAAAATAATTTCTAAAACCCTAACTATCATCGACCAAAATTACTTAAAAATACATGCAAATTTCGGTAAGATCCCTTCTTTAAGCAATTAATTTAATTATGAATTATGAGCACAAAGAGCTATACAATGAACATATTTTTCTATCATGTCAATTAATAGTATTATATTCTTAGTCTATAAGACATAATAATGATTATTCTTTTATCGTGATTTCATTGCACAATGCAAATCTTAAAATTAATCCTAAAATAAAAGATAATTACATCATTGACTTGTACCATCTACGACGTCCGTCATGTCGGTCCACTGTAGATCGCAGATTTGCACAAATTTTAACCTTACATCAGATAAGCGTCAACTCACTCGAGAAAGTTAACATAAAGTTGATACTTTATTAAAGACTGATTGAAAATTGTGAATTAATATATTAACCGTTAATATCTTCACTTTTCAATTGATAGAAAAACTTTAAGTCAATCAATAAAATCAGAAATAGAAAATGAAAAATTAGAAACAGATCCTTTCACAAACAATGCAAATATTGAGAACAAAAAAATAATAATATTAAATTGCTTATAAAATTCCGTTTTTTAAAACAAATTTCTTCAGAAGAAAATTTTAATTCTAAAAAAAAAAATATAATAAAATTTTAAAATAGATTTAATTTCTATACTAAACTAAAAAAAAAACCAACGCATTAATTAGAAAAAGAAAAATAAAATGCTAATTGCAAAGTGATAGTGTAAATTATTTTAGAAATGCAAAGATAAAAAAAAGCAAACCAAAAACAAAACAAAATTGGAAATAATTATACACCAAATCTATTAAATATATCATTAGTTATTAATTAAATTATAACCTGGGCTAATTAATTATTTTAGAAAAAATGACAATTTTAAATGAATTTAATAATAAATAAGTTAATTTAATTAATTAAATACAAAATTATTAATTAGAAGTACAGGAGTGTGTTTTAATAATTAATTATCTAATATTATTAATTACTTTCACAATCAAGTAAAACTTTCCATGGCACAAATAATGTGCAAAAATAAAGTAATTGCCGTAATGTGACCGGCTATACTAAACCCAATGTTTTCCCATAACAATTTAAGAATATGCAACTGCTAGAAGTTTAACCTCGCAATATACATAAAGAGAAGATGCTAAGAAACTGATGTATTCTAAAATGAGTAAAGTAATATTGAATTTAATATTGATGCAATGCCACCTTCAACATTTCGGATTACATATTATCGGTGCCGGCTGTCCTTTAACACCCTTTAGATGTTTCAATGCGGATGTGATTGCAATACGAATTGAAGCAGAATCCCTACGCCTATCGCCCTGTACAATTTTACCAAGTTCCTTATCCAGTTGATCATATTGTGTCTGTAGATTGGTCCATCGCATTACTGTTGTTAATCGCACAATGATGTTTCTACTCCTGCCAAGTATCACTACTAATCCGTTCCTTTCTTTCATAACTAATGAAACCAAGAACGTTCTCAAATACTTAACTCAATGCACCTGCGACTATGTTTCAATGTCGTCGAACACCGTCATATAATAATCTATTTGCCAAATCGCCTGCGAACCGTTGTCCTATCCGTTCATTACGAAGTTAAGCAACATTTATACGTCCAACAGTTCTAGGTTGTCTCCTTCTACCTGCCATAAGTTTTAATTTCATTTGTCTAATAATCAAGTAGTGCAGTCACTAAAAACATCCGTTTAAATCGAATCGGTATACAGTTATGTGACGTTACGTCAAATGTTATTTTCCATAAAAAATAGAATACAATACAAAGAAAATTGCAAATTATTTATGATAAAATAAATTGCAAATTGGGGATGGTCAAAGTAAATTTGTTTAGTAATGATAATAATCGGCCAAATAGACGATATAAAAACCACTAGATTCGAAAAACTAAAATAACGTAACTATAACAAATCAAATATCGTAACGATTCGCAAAATCGTTAAGTTAAGTAATTTTACGTTATTTTGTTTGAATCGTTACGTTACGGTAATGTATACAATGTAAAATTTTAATCGATATTGATACATTATAAGTTATATCGTTACATTACGTTTACCATCGCTGCTCTATAGCTACGAACGTTCATTTGACTCGTTCCGTGTGTACCCATAACAGACTCCCAGCCCATGTTATTCGACTCACCTATGCATATGGTAATATTCGATCTCTTAATCTGAACAAGTGAAAGTTGAAAACCTCTTTGTCATCAGACGATGCTTGCTCTCCGAATGTGCGTAAATCTGAACTATAGCTACACATTTAATACTACCATTGAATTTTGCTGTGATTATTCGATCTGAAATCGATTTTCAGTTGACAAGAGCAGAGACACTTAAAATACCACACTAGCAGTTACACTTAACAATAAACCGACTCCACTACTGTGATCTATATGACTCGGATTTCCGGAAAGCAAAATGGTAGGATATAGTACTGTCTAAGTTTTTCTTTCACCGAATTTCGTTCAACTGAAAAATATCGAGTTTGTACCTTTTCAATTCTTCAGCCAAACGCGCCAGTTTCGTCGGTTCAAGCATTGTTCTAACGTTCCCGGTTCCAAATCGTTTCCGTTTATGTATTCCCATCCGATCCGAGGCCATTAGTTGACGATTCTCGTGCAATTAAATATTATAGTAGTACGAGGTGTAAACACACAGCTCTTAAGTGGTAAAGATGGATGTTAATTTCCTAATTAAGAGCCCAATCGCACTATTTCGACCGTGCCATTTTTGCAGTGCTTGAACAGATGTTAGTATTAGATTACATTTTCAGTGTCCACCAGACGGAGGTATTACAAACACTTGGTCTGGAATTCAAATCCCTTTTGTGATAATCCATACTACTCACAAAATAGGAGCACATAATAAATAATAAGAATAATTAATTAAGTATTTGGATAAGTGAATTTCTCTTGGTCTGTACCATTTTTAGAAAGTATATTACTCATTACATTAACCTCGTTGTGTGGATATATAAAAAAGAGTGTGTCAAATTGATATATAAGAGACAGACTGTGTTTCGTTCAAAGAAGGTTTAGCAGTATTGATTTTAACGTATAATTATTATTCGTTCACAAAATAAATACTTATTTTTGGTAATAATTTTACTCAAATAAAATGGATATTAAGAAAAAAAAATTACTTACCGCTTATACGAACAATTATAAACAGGTATTCCAATAACCATCATTTCATTATGTATTTTAATCCAAATATCACCGTATTTGGCCAACACCAATTTCTCATCAACACTCTAATTTTATTAAAAACAAAAACTTATTTATGTTAAAAACATTTTCGCTTTAACAAATTAGTTAAGTACTTACCCCTCGTATTGAATTCGGACCAAAACGTAATTCAGCTGCAAATTCACTAAAATATTTTTGTGTATCCAATTTTATTGTTGCTAATTCTGTTTTCACTTTGGCCAATCTTGTTTCAATTTTTTGATAACCAAATTGAAATTGTTTTCTATTAATTAATAGATTTGATGGATATTTCATATCAATTTTTATTGTTTCCTCATCGAAATTCGAACGTAATAATGTTAAATATAAATCACCTTCAGTTTTTAAATCTTTAATTATATAATTGTCAATTTCTTCAAATTCAAGGTGTACCTAAAAAAATTAATAAATTATTATAAATACGTTCGTATTGTAATTAATAAATTTACAATAATTTCAGTATTTGTTTTTCGTAAAATAATTAAAATTTTATCAATTTTTAATAAATAATAAACTAAGCGTTCTGTGTCTGTGTATCCAAAACAGATTTTTATTTCAATCTTTGCAGCTGTAAGATGTTTATCTGAAATGTAAAAAAAAATAATTTATTTAGTTAGTAAGTATATCACATTTAATTACTCTATAAATTATATTTAATGCAACGTTTGAACAAACAACAAATTCACCTGCGAATACGTAGCTCATTTAAATATCTTCAAGCACATTGTAAGCATATTGTAAAATACTATGCAACAGAGCATAGCGAATATTAATGGACATGCTAAACTACCATACATGGTCAAAGTGCGACTACGTATTCATAGCGGCTCTCCAAAAGCTTGAAAAATTCCAAATTCATGTCAGACAACTGAATGACGAATAAACAAGTTGCCCATATTCCTTTATTTCTCTCGAAACGCACCTCAATTCTAAATTGCTCTAGAATATGATCACATCTTGAACGTGACTAAAAATGTTGTACGAAGACTTGGTTTCGTTATAAGAAATATATCAGTCCAGATAATATTTTCATTATATAAAAAACATATATAAGGCCTTTAAGTAAGAACAATTCATATATTTGCGCCGTTGCTTCTGGCGACCACCCTAGTTTTCCGCAACAGAATTCAAAGGCGGACTTTTCGACTTATAGGTGATGATCGTGTAACCAGTCACATAGATTCACTTTAGTATAGGCGCAATGTTGGTGTGTTATCTCATTTCTATAGATTATATAGTGATGATTGATTTATTGGCAGGTTTTGGCACTTGTCTTCTGTTGTTTATACATTTGGTTGCACAATTAAATTTCGGGGCACTTTCATAAGCCTCGTCTGTGAAACATTCTTTCCGAAAATGTATTTCATGACTTTAATGACCTACATACATTCAAATCAAATGTACACAGATTCCTGCGTTCCAATCCTCCTACTCTCTTCATATGAATCGCAGTTAAAAGTTATTTTGTGTTTGTGTTATAATAGACATATAAAATTTTAGGAAACGAAATAATTTATGAATTACTTTAATTTTTCTGTGTACCTTTAAAAATGCCGCTATTTAATGGACAACTTGCCAAAATCTCTTTATTCTTAATTTCATATAAAATTGGAATTAAATTACTTCCTTCAGTGTATCCCTGTCTTGTTGACCCATTTCTTCCAATTAAAACTAATTGACTTGAATTTTTCTTATCAATAAATATATTTTCCGCATAAATTATATCGTTGTGCATTGACAACGGAATTTCATCATAATTTATGGCAGTTTCAAATTTTTGTGATGGCATAAAACTTAAATTTGTACCCCTATGTTCACGAAACATTATTTTCTATTACAATAAGATTTAGATTCTTTTTTTTTTTGCTTATTTATTTAAATTAAAAAATAATAATTAAAATTGATAAAAATTAGTAAAAATTAACGTAAATAAACAAATACAAAATAAGAACGAAGAACTACAAAACTTCTAATATTCCGTTGACAATTTAATCAAAATAAATCATAAATACATATTTGAGGTTAGCAAGAGTATGTACTAAAAGGGGAAATTTACTACAAAATTAATGGAAAACAATTCACGATAGTAAATTTGAAAAATATTTCTCACAACTAGATGGCATAATTGTAATAAAAAAGGTGAAACAATTGATGTCAAAATTTAACGTCGTAGAGACAGTCCAGAAAATTTATTGTGTTATTGTTGGATTATCAATTTTAAAAATAGAAATTTAAGTAATATAATTAAATAAAATGACTTTAAATGATAGTGGAATATCTAATACATTTGATACAATTATAAAGTTAGATGATGATTTCTTTCCCGACTGTTGGAAAGATGATGTGCGAATGGATGTTTTGATGGCCCCATTTAGAGTGAGGAATGTAAATCCTTTAAATTATGACAACAAAATGAAATTTTGGAAAAATTTAATATCAAAATATTGTGAACACAAAGGTTGTGCTGAAATTAATTTTAATGAATTACAAATGGCATTCAGACGACATAATAAAAAACCATACGGTTTGGAAACTGTTTTAAATGAAATGATAAACAATGGTGGGTTAAAAAAATTGATACTTTTTTCTGATTATGATTTTAAACCAGACAGTTTGCTTGTGTTTATTTAAAATATTTCAACGTGCTTACCCAATAGAAAGTACACAAAGTGATGGGATTCAAAACATTTCACACACAAAACATCGTACACCAACACATTTAAGAACCGAGTCTCATATCCTAAAAAATTGAAATTTGATTTTTACTTTACATTTCTTTACTCTACCATCATTTTAATGATCATACGCCAAAATGACGATGTTTTGTGATCATGTATCCGTTGGTACCGCATTACGTACGACATTACGATGTTATTTTGCCATTTCAAATATACATGTAACATTAAATGTAAACTCAAATAACTAAAATTGAAATTTGTCAACTGGAAAATATAGGATCAATCATAAATATCCAGTTATACAATTACTGACATTCATCGTGATCGATTTACTGGTGATACCGCGTGAAGCTAAAGATTTAGTAATCGATAGTCGGTCATTGCATTGGTCAGATTTACCCATTTTTAATAAATGTAATTTCATTCCACAATGTCTCGTGTATATAGGCCAGTGATAGTCATTTTTAGACAACCCAATCAACTTTTGTGTTGTATGCATAGAGTAGAGTTGTAGTAATTTTTTCACAGTTATGATCTGTAATATAATACCAATAATTTTGCCGTTCACTAGCTTCCCAATCTTTAATAGTCGATTTGCCAGTACATTTGGCTATCCCGCATAATTGTTCAGGCCAAGTAAATGTTGAGCGCAGTTTGGCAAGCTCATCTGCCTTCTCGTTAGCTTCGATTCCCTCATGACCTGGTACCCAGTATAGAGTCACTGAGTTCTACAATATTTTCGACTCATATAAAGAGTCTATTGTTTGAATTTCCTGCTTGGTTGTCAGATAATATTTCTATTCCATGTCAACGTAATTTCTTTTTATACCTATGTGAATACAGGTCTCTATTTAATTTACCTCAGCCTGAAAAACTGTTGTAATGTCACCCCTATTTCCCTTTATGTCAGCCCACATAATTCAGTCCAAATATCCTGGCGTCTATCAGCCGTTCTAGAGCCATCGGTGTCCCATTCAATTATTCAATTGCTAAAAGTGCTGCTTGGTTGTCACTCTGTCAGATAATATTTCTATTTTCTCTTGTCAACGTACTTTCTTTTTAGAAATTTATGTGAATATTGGTCTATATTGCATGTACCTCAGCCTATAGTACACTGTTGTAGCGTCCACAAAGGAGTAATAACCCCCCCGGAATAGGTCAAAATTTCCTGGAGTCTATCAGCTGGTTTAAAGCCATCTGTGTACCATACAATTATTCAATTGTTAAAAGTGCTGCTTGGTTGTCACTCTTGTCAGATACTTTCTTTTTAGAGACTTATGTGAATATTGGTCTATATTGCATGTACCCCAGCCTATAGTACACTGTTGTAGCGTTCCCAAAGGAAAAATATCCCACATAATTCGGTCCAAAATTTACGAAATGCGCTCCATCAACTGCATTAGGTGTACTATACAATTGTGCATCTGGGAAAGTCCGGACTTATTTTCCATTTCTATGTGCTACACAACTTAAACTGCTTTTTGTAATTCTACCCTGGTATCTTCTGTCGTTCGATATTATATTTTCTTATAAAAGAAATGGAGAAATGTTTTAACATTGACAAATATGTCCTTCTGTGTGAACACCCATCATCCACTAATTCCATATTTATTTTAGGTCTAACAGCCTTTCTTGCCTTTATTTTGTACATAAATGTGCAATGGCAACATATTCAGTATTACTTGAATAACTGTACTAGGACAGAAGTTCATTGCCTCCGTTATGATTAAACAAGTCAGTCTTTGTATTCATATTTGATTGGATGTGATAGATTTGCAGATGCATTTTATTCCACCTATAGTATGGATGCATAACTGAATGCAGATGTAACTATAGCTGTGTATGTCCATATGCTAATTTTTGTGCTTAGTCCTCATGTTTTTACAAGGATCTTCGGACAGGTCAATAGTGAGTATGTTTTGATTAGAATTAGTTGAGAAACATTATTTAATTTGATAAACTTTTTTATTCTCACTTACTCAGATGTCTGCGATACACTATTTGTTGGTGATTAAATCGAAGATGTTATCTAAATTACAAATGCCATCAGTTTTATCCCCAGTTTAGTTGAAATGTTAATTTTTGTTTGATTTTTTTTTTTAGGTGAAATTAAATTACGTACGCAATTTATGCAAATGCCAACAAATTCATGGACATTATGGGCCATTTCAACTGTGATAAAAATACCATTATGGGGTTTCCGGAAATTAACAAATGATAATAATAATAATGATAAAATCCATAGTAAAGACAATCAATTGATTATTATTGATGTTATTAAAAGACAATCTGAAAAATTATTAAAACATTTTTCAATAAAATATTCATCAAATGAATTATTTTCATTTGATGAAATTTTAAATGAATCAGAAAAATTAAATATTACATCAGATGGCTTCGAATTGATATTACATAATTTATTGGGCGAACGAAAAGTTGCAATGGAAAAAATTAATATAAAAAATGGTGAAAAAATTACAATTTTTAAATTGGGCAAATTAAATGATCAAAAAATTGTTGAACTAACAAAAATGGATATATCAATTTTTCAATTGAAATATCAAGAAACCGAATTAACGGAAACAATTGAAAAAATGGAAATTGAAAGCGTTGAATTAACAAATCAAATTCGTGTCTATTTAAAAGAGGGAAAAAAACAATTAGCAAAAAAGTATTTAATTAAAAAGAAACGAATGTCTGATAATTTAACGCAATTATCAAATGCATTGGAAAATATACAGACAATTTTAAATAAAATTGATGAAACAAAAATAAATGTTGATATTATTGATGCATATAAGGCATCAAGTAGTGCTATGCGTCATGCATTAACTGATGCTGACCTTGATTTGAATAAGATCGATATTGTTTTAGATGATCTGCAAGAGGTTATGGACGATCAAAAAGATATAACCCATCGTTTGAGTACAATGAATGGTAATGATAGTAATTTGGATGAATCAGCATTGGAAATGGAACTCAATGATTTACTTAAAAATGATAAAATCGATGAGGAAATTGTTAATCGACTTGGTAATTTAGATATTGATAATGCTGACTTATCATTATTATTAGATAAATCATTAAAAGTTAAAGATAAACAAATTGGTGCCAATATTGTTGTTCCCGGTATTTAGTTTTTTAATTTTATATTTTATTTATACTTCCCTACTGGATTTTAATCAGAAAATTATTGAATATGTTTTATGTGCATTAAAGATTAAAGTATTAAAAATCTCATCATGCATTCTATTTTCTTCAATTAACAATAAAGAATTTTTAGTGTTTCATATACGACTGTTTGTATATTTTGTTGCTGTTTAATCTGCAAGTTATTTTATAGATTAAATGGAATAGTGCAATAGAAACATATTTTTTTTTTGGTTATTTCGGTCTTTCTACTTCTCAAGCTATTTCATCATTAATATCGTCACTCTCTACATTTCCAGTAATTTTGATCAATCGATAGCCAAGTAGATTGTGCGTTGTTGGCGACCGCTTTTTCTTTCTATCATTTCCAGCATTCAATGTCAATTTCATGTAGTTTGGTCTACGCATTACGTGGACCGTACCATCTTAATCTACTTTGAGTGATTATATTGGTAATTCAACTGTATAGTTTCTGCATCTGATCTCTTTTAATAGTCCAACATTCACAAACGTTAGCCATTGCTGGTCAAACAACAGTTTCAAACACCTTTCTCTTTATCTGGTATTTTTCGATTACAATAAACACCAAACGCTGATCTCCACTTGATTCAAACTTTATTCGATGTTGAATATCATCATAGATTTTGCCGCTTATTGTGATAGTGATCGCAAATAGTTAAACTTTCAGTAACGGGGAGTGGCTGACTGTTCAATATGATCATTGTTTTGTTGAGAGTAGTCGATCGATTACCAACCAGTAAATAAAAAATATATGTACGCTGTTTTAGTGTGGTTGATTCGTAGTCCGTTGACTTCTAATACCAAATTCTACAGATTTATTTTGGTTTCCAGTTCAATTTAATGCTCACTTATTTAAATTATATGTCATCTGCAAGTAAGATAAATTCATGGTAAAATATCCTAGTATTGTACCAGAAAGATATTGCATAATAATGATAAATATTAATGAACCTCATGGAGAACCAATTACGTTGAATGAGTTAGATGTTCCACAATTAGTGATTGCAATCTTATATCAATAGATATCTTTGATAGTAGAAATATATAATTCAGGAATAATTAGAGATCTTAATGCCTGCCAAACGAAATCTCTAGGTGGTCTATCAAATGCCTTCTCACACTCTATGAATGTCATGTATGAAGGTCTTTCTGATTAACTGTATTTTTTAGCATCAGTTGTTGATCTGCCTTTGACAAATCCGAACTACTAAATTTACTATATCATTGATACCTAATATCAACCAGATTTCCAAAGAACTGTTTGGGACGTCATATAAACTGCTTTGGTTCCCCTACATTTATTTCACAGCACTTCCAGTGGAGTAACCGCAGTGTTTGACCCTAAAATAGGATTTGATTCAGAAAGCTACTAATGAGGATATTCTTCGTTCAAAAGCTGAATTGAATGCTTTCACCTATTTACTTCTCTGTCAGCAATCAAAACTTTTCCATCTCTTATATATTTGACGGCATGTATGTCTTCGCCTGCAACATTTCTTTTTGCAGCAATTTTGTAAATCTAGTTTTGATCGCCAGACTCAAGACGTTCAAATAGATGATTTGTGGCACTAGATTTGGCAATAGCAACCGCCCTACTTGCTGCCCGTCTTGCTGCCCGTCTTGCTGCCCGTCTTGCTATTACATTTCTAAATGATCACTGAAACGGGTTCTTTGTCAAGTTTTGTTTTTTTCCTCGTGATAATTGTATTATTTATATTTACATACTTCTGCTGCAGCATTTACGTATTTTATTTAGTATATCAACTTCTAATGACTTCATTGACGACACTTAATTGCAAAAGCTGAATTATCAAGTACCGCACACATAGTTTATAATAAATAAAGTGTATCAGCAATTCGCATAGTTAAAGTTTAATCGTACGCATGGTAATCAATGTTGGAAGATGCTATGCACTGACAGCATGTCATTTGTAAAGTTGATTGCAACTAGACGTGGCCAGATATTGCGAATATTGGAATATACGGAGGGTTTCCTGGATTACTGTGGTGCGACAGCAGTGACCATTCAAACCCATAGTTCAATTATAACATGATGACATGAAATGGAAAAATAATATATTGCCATTTGCTTGCTGGAATATAACATCTTTTGAACTTCGAATTAAACATTAAAGGACAGCTTGAATACACATGGAATAGCACCAGATGGCAACGGTCAACTATTGAATGCATTATAATAAACAAAAGTTATCATCCCTCACTTCTTCTGGTAATCTAGGTACAGATCATATGCTGATTATAAGATAAGATATGCTCAGAATAATTGCAAAATTACTAAAACCTAAGGCTCCAGAATATATTTTAAAAAAATCGTGAATAATTTCCATCAACGATGAAAATAACGTCGAATGCATGGTATAAGTTAAGAGCAAATATAAATAACACAACACAACGCGAATCAAAATAAACGGGAAAGCTCTGACAAATAAAATATCAATGTCAACTGGAATTTGTCAGGGTGATAGTTTGAGACCAACATATTGTTCAATATGGTTATGAACAAAATTATACTGAAAATTAAATCTACTCAAATCGATTATAGAATGGGAAATCAACTGATTAGTATCGTTTAGTTATGCAGACGTTGCTGTTTTCATTGCAGAAATTAAAGACAATTTGCAACTTCTATTATTTACATTTAAACAAGATGCTGAAAGCTGTTGGTATCTACGATGAAAATAAAATCAATTGTTATAGCCAAAGAATTAATCAGATGCAAAGTCTAGTGGTAGATCACATACCAATTGAGCAAGTTATGAGCTTACGTTACTTGGGTGCAGAAACAAGTAGCTATCGAGATGTTACTTCAGAAGTTCGTAATCAATAACCAACAATACTGGAAGCCTTCGTGAACGTTATTTGTAGAAACAAGTTCATGTTGCTAGAAAGTAAAGTACAATTTAATAAAACATGCATTAGACCTATTTTAATATTTGAGCGGTGGAAACCAGTTCAGAATTAAACACTTGATGTTTTCGCGAACTGTATTGTATTGAATGACACTCCTGAAATCCTATTTCGAGTAATTAGTGCGTTAAATGAATGATCAACAAAGTGAAGAATAAAGTTTGGAACATTTTGTTTAATTGAGAGTAGTCACAGTCGAATTTTGTTTCACTATTTTTTATTTACCTAATTTACGTCGTAAATATTTAAATAGTATGAATTGAATATTTATCTTGTACGGTGATTCAAACTCCCATTCTCTCCCTTTATCATTATGGGCAATAAAAACTTATTTTGTGTACACTAAATGGTATCTACTCTCTGAAAATAAGACAAGATGGTCATTAATAAATACTAGAAAAGGGAATGCTATTGAACTTATTTCTGAGAAACATAAAAAAACAAAATTATTCAATGTATTAAGCATTTTTTCTAACAATCCTCTATTCACTCAATCAAACTATATTACTATATTGATGTAGTTGAGCGACATTATTTGGTTTACAGATTGACACAATGATTAATGTTTAAGTTGCGTATTTAGATCAAAATTAATTGAAATTCAAAAATTACATATTTCATTTGAAACCAAATACCATATATTGGTTAATTGATAGTTGCTGTGAATTAATCAAGGATCTATGCTGTATTTGATTATACTCATGTAACGCATTGAGTAAAAAATTCCAGAGAAAAGTTGGAATTATACAGCCTTTATTAGAAAAGCTGATTCCAATTAACTGACAGTTTTTTAAAAAAACCAATGATTCTAAATTATTCGTAACTTGATTTCCTTTATTGTGTTCCTTCAAATACAACATAATTTCAGGTTTCTTTAATTAATACTTTCGATATTTACCAGATTTATTAGTATCTAGAATTGTTTGGTTAATAGATTAAAATTTGGACGTCGGATGCTTTAGTGTCCGTTCAAAGGCAACCTTGTGCAATCAACCGTTTTGGTCTTAAATAATAGATTGGATCATCTGTGTTTTGTGGTGGCGGTGCTAACTTAAACAAGCCCCATATTGCAATCGCTGTTAAAGTCAGATGCAAATATATTTAGTTTATTTACAGTTCTTATCAGGTTTTTATTAATTTGTGTAATTTTCTCAACTATTAAATCTACATTTCATCTTGAAAACATCGTCATTATGTATAACTTAATATATTTTAAGAAATACACTATTTACATCAAATTTATTGCTACAAGCAAATGTTCCCGATGTTCATTTGGATAACTATCCCAATATTCCTTTACACGTACAAACAAATGTTCATACATTTAATTTTTTATTAACCATTGTTTTGGTACATTACAAGCCCATAAATGATAGAGTTTTTCTTTGCCATTAGTTATTTCCACATTAAGGTGTAAGTATTATTTCATAGTATTATGAAATATACCACTTATCCCGGTGAAGTTTTATAATTTATTTAATAATTTTTAATAATTTCTTATACATAGAAATTATTTCATGGTAAATTTATGAATGCAATTTTCTTTTTGAGAATGGAACTTTGTCAAAGGAACTTATTTTTATTTACAAAAGTACAACTTCTACGAAAAGATTATTAATTACAGTAGCAAATTAATGTATACTACTATATGTAAATCACAACTGTGACGTTACAATTAAATTCAGATGAATATAATAATCATTCATTTAACATATACATAATTAATATGTTATTTTATTTTTTTTTATTATTATTTAAATAAAAAATTAACAAGTGAACATATATTAAATTAAAACTAATTTATTATCTATTGATACCACATAAACATTATGTACATATATGCTAATTTATTATATTATTTGTTAATTTTTTTTTAACAAAGCCAAATTTTTAAATTTGTATTCAAAATTTAAATCACATTTCATTTTTATTTTCTGTAACATTTAAGTGTGTGCCAGCAACGACACTACTTTTTATAAATATTAATTTTCATTTCAATTAACATTTACAATAATAGTTATTTGTTATTAGTAGTAATAGTTATTAAGTAAATGGTACTTTATAAATTCAACAAATTCTTGTGCACTCGTACAAACCAAAGGTTAATTGAATTTTTATAAGAAATTATAAGAGAACTTATTGCATTCTATAGATTTAATTAGTTTTATCTATTCAATCAAAATATTCATAAAGATTATATCTTTTTTGTAAAACAAAATTTATCAGTAAATTATTATAATTAATTATTTTCATAACATACTTTTGAATTTCTAAAATATTTTATAATAAAATCTACATGCAACCATAGGACATATAAGAAAAAACAAAACACTAAACAAACATTAGGTACACAAGAAATGTATGCTAGTCTTTTAAATATATAATTAATTTGTCTACAATCAATTTCTATTAATTTTTGAACAAATTCTAAATGCTGTTGTTTTGATAAAAAAACAAAAAATTTATTAATTTTAAATTTGGTGTTCCTATTAATTATACAAAATTAAAGTATTTAATATACAAAAAAAAAAAGATGCGTTTTACAAACAGAGATTTTTGTATAAAAGTATCGAATATTTCACGTAACGCACGAATTAACGATTTGAAAGCAGAGTTAAGGAAAAGAGATTGTAATCCATCATTTATTTCATAGAATTAACTTGGCAAAATTTTTTCTACATTTTGGAAAACATACAGAAACGCCAAATAAAGAGATGATAACAAATCGAATGAAAGTACTGGATAATTTAACTTTAACGTGTACAAAGTGATGAGATATTACTAAAGATGTACCATTAAATATTGAATTGATTGAACGTACACTATCAGAGGAGGAGATCCCTCATTGAAATTGTTGAAGTTTTTTAAATAATTTTTTTTTTTACACAGTAAAAAATCACTATATCTGTACAATTAATGTCATACCATACATGAACGTCCTAACATTAGCGATTGATATATATTCCATAGATAAGATGAATTCTTTTGATCATCTTTGTTCTGGCGGAATAAACATGAAAACTAAATAATTTCTTTGAAATTATTGGATACCAAAGACAACCGTCTAATGATTTTGATGTAAGTTTAAAATCTATATTATATTCGGTAATAATGTGGAAAAGTTACCAATTTATTTATAATTTATATCTGTCCAAGTATCTGTCTGAATATTATTAGTATATATATTATTATATGTGGAATATTATCAGATACTAAAATCTTAAAAAAAAATATTAACAATATATATTAAAATAATGATTAATTATAAATTGGATAATCACCAAAAATTAAATTTAAAAATACATCGTTCTTCAATTCTGCTGTTCCATTTATTTGCATTGTATGTTCAATTCATTCGAAACAGTCTATCCACTATCACATAAATGTCCATTACAATTACCCCAAAATAAACAATTGCCAACACCACTGTAGCATATCAGGAATACTGCGGTCAGAAATACTAGACTGCAAATTGTGCAAGGTTTTCGTTCCAGAAAAAATCCAATTAAATATAAAATAATAAACATAACATGAGTTTGCATTAATGCTGGATTTGTTGGTTTTGGTATCAATAAAACTGGTATTAAACATTGTAGACAATACATTATTAATTATATTATGTGATAATACTTTTTGCTAATTATATTTTTGCCTTTTATTTATTATAATTTATTTCCTTCATTCGTTGAATGATTTGCTTTTTGCTATATAAAATTTCGAAAAAAATTTTTTGTTTACTATTTTCAATCATTATTTAAATGCATAAACTATTTTTACTTTAGTTTGTTAATAATTTTACAATTTACCAATTATGCATATTTCATTTCATCAATAAAATATGATAAAAATAATATTAATTAAATATAAAATGAAAATTAAATAAATATGAATAAATTTTATTTCGTGAATATTCTCCAAATTTGACAGATTTATATTTATAATATCAGATGTAAATTTTGACATATAATATTGTTCGCATATATCAAAACATCAAAATATATATTGTGAATGATTCCAAAAAAATAATCTAGTACTTTTTACTTTCAATATGACCAATTTGTGCTGAAGTTATAAGTTAGTTGTGTGCTGGGATTGTTTGAAGTTGGCGGTTTAATTTGTCACTCGTTTTTATTTTTTTAATTAAATATTAAATTACTAATTATATTATGAATTTTATACAATAAAACGATAATTTAAGTGTTAATGTTCAAGAAAATTATATTTTTTATTCGATCAACTAATGGTATGTAATGTAACAATTGAATTTATAAAAATGCTATTTGAAATTTTTTACTCGTTATTTTCTTCACATTTTTCTTTTATGAAAATAATTATTAATATTAATTTGTAAAATGGAAATAATTATTAAAATTAATTATTCAATATTTTATTATGATAAAGTAAAAATTATTTTGTATTTTTGTCTTGTAAATAATATGATGATGATTGATAAAGATTTTCCTGGATAGCGTCCCTTTGATGTAAGCTTTTGAAGCGTGTGTTGCTGTGACTGTATGTGTGCACATTTTCGCGCATTTTTTTTTTTTTTAGTTTTTAATTAATGAATTTAAGATTTGATTTTAAATTGAATAATCACCAACTATCTTGTATTATGTGTCGAATTATCCATAATTGACATTTTTCCTAAGCGTTGATGCATTTATGTACACATAACTCGGGGTCAAATAGACTCGCACGTTTATTGCTGACTGGAGCACCATTGTTTCTTAATATTGTTTTGTGATGTTGGCTTTCTTTTTATTATGAAATATGTCGTCAGGTTCGTTTTTTTTTTTTTGTTGCTTATATACAGGGTTCTTGGTCCCAGATATATGTACCTGCCGGTATTATATTGATTACATAATTGATGAATTTTACTTTCATTTTCATAATTATGTTTCTCATTATTATCGTTAAACGTTATGGTTTCAATCAGATCTTACATATCCAAAGGTTTCTCGGGCCATCGATATCAGCTTTCACCATTGACGCACTCTGGTCACATTTTCCTCCCTAAGTATTAAGCGTAGATGTCCAAAGTTGTTTTATGGCAAAGAAAGCATTCGCAAGTTTTCCATGCATCTACGATCATGTTTTTTTCCTTCACTGAATCCAAGATGTATTTAAATTCTTGCCTAATATATAATACATTTTGAATGTTGATATTATGCACTGATTCTTTGACTGAATCACGAATGTGCTATTAGGTGACAAAAATAACAATTGGGGATGATTTAGCACAGGATGTCTGGTCGCATTGACGATGATTAAGATTACTTTGAATTCAATACCCTTTTGTACTATATATTTCTTGATTTCATGAATGAAGCATTCATAGAAAGATTTTTGGAACTGGACACTGTTAAGGATTTTCGTCTACTGATGCTACTTAATGTTTTCTTTTTACATTGTGAAATCTTGACAGCTGTCCCTTAGTTGAATAATGTCATCCAGCCCTCATTTCCATTATATATATATATCCATCCCTCACTTCCATTATATTATAAGCACATTTTCTTTTGTAAGTTTTGCATCTATTGGTACTTTTTTCTGCACTAAATTACCAAAAGTTTTTTCATTTTCTCTAACAGGGCATTGCGACTGTTTTTTTGAAATTAGTTCCGATCTAGAAATTACTGACTGTCTAATGCATTCCTCAGTTTTTCTAGTTATTCTTATAGTCCCTTCATTTAATCCAAAAGCTTTGCCAACAGATGTGGGATTTTCCTCTCTCTTTAGACAGTTTAAGAGTTTTATTTTAGTTTCCTATAAGAAATTGCTTGTCTCTTCGGAATATTTTTTGATAGTGGAGACATCTTATTAATAGAGGATACTATAACAAACATTTAAATTAAAATAGTTTATAGAACATTTCAAAACCTAATATGGTGAAATGTAAAATACAACTGAGCAAACGTTTTAGAACAAAAAATCGTGTAAAAAAGTGGTATTTGTTCTTCGTGGTATTTCAAAATCGTTTTAAAAAGAATTGGGGGGGTTTTCAGTAAAAATAATGATTTTAATGTTTCTTTCTATTTTTTGTATTATACACTGAACTGCGATTTTTATATAAAATCAGAAATTTTAAACACCGGCTGTTTGGAAACGTTGTAAATGTACAAACTTACGATAGTAATTTATACTGAATAGATTTATATGAGTACTTGTACTACTAGTCGTCTATAGTTTAGAAATTGTTTTATCCCGGAAAGAAATCTAGTTATTTTTCAGTTTCAATCTTCAGCCACCTTGTTTGTTGTGAGATACCTTAATCATCTGGATGTTAGTGATAGACTATATAACAATATTCCTACATTCACTATCTGCTAGTTTTTTATCAATCGCTTTTCCCAGTAGAAATCATAATTCAACTCTCACCTGTCCAATGTATATTACCCGTTCCATAAATTGAAAACGAACTATGTGCACTGTACATATTGTGGGCAAGATACGTTGTCATTTATTAATTCTCACAAATGTATTTTTTGTACTTAACTATAAATTATTTATTAAAGGATTTTTAATCTGAATTGAATTGAACAACGAATGTAGTTTTCAAGAGTAGAGTTCAATAGCATTCAATACTATATCTTAGTATGTCCTGTATACTATTTTTAAGTGGATTAATATAGTAAATTCTAATGTGATTTTTTACGATCCATCGATCATGACATTAATATGAGAACCCGCAATACTCGAACTGGTTGATGTCGAAACTTGGGCAAACAATTGTTATTGTTTTCATAAACATACTCGGTTATTGTAATTTGAATTAGTACAAATGAACTAAACTATCTTCTGTTTAATATTAGAATATCTGTATAAAATTAAGATTGTAAAGTACAATATGAGTATTTAAAATACCATTATTTGCAATTAAACATTACATTCGTTTAACCCCACGTAAACTTCATTCATAGAACAAATTTTCCTTTAATAAGAAAACCGAATAGTTAATAATAAACAGAGAATGTGTGTATATAATCAATCAGAGAGTGAAACCACAAAAGATTTCCTTTGACAATAGGGTAAGCCATAAACTACCCTATTATTCTTTAACAATATACCTGTTTAACAAATAATAATATATTAGTTTGATGTTCACAGTCATCCCGAATAGATAACTTAAGTTTAAATATGATTTCGTCGTTGAATTATTAACTATAGTGACAAAAAACTGAAAAAGATAATTTTCAAATTAATTAAATAATATTCATATTATTAGATTTTATTGAATTATTAATGAAAACTGAATAAAATAAAATGTACATTTTCTTAATCAACCATATTTTCCTGTTACTACAGTGTTTTGTGATAATTTTTCCAATTAAATTTAATTATGTAATTTCACAAAGATTTTCACATATTTTTCGTAGTAATGAAATTTGTAGTATACACAATGGTAGACGAATTTATTTAGAACTTGGCGATAATGGATTACTTCAAGCGACTAATATCACTGTTCCAGATTATTTTAATGTGAGTTTTCATATCAACGCATTAAAAAGACAAGCAAACAAATTGTGATTTAATTTATATTGACGACGAAAACGTAGTTTTGGTAAACGTTTTTCATTTAATTTAAATGATTATAGAAACCAAACAATGGCATAATAAATAGACAGTTTTTTTATACAAACAAGGTTTTTATAGTCGTATATGTTTTATAAGTCGTTCGATTTTTCGCCGCGGATTTATCGCTGTAATTACTAATTGCCTTAATTCTTAGTTAATAATGGAATAATCTCTGTATATTTATATTTATATATTGTTTTATAGTGACAAGAAATTTTAAACGTATATTGTTATTTAAGTTATTTAATTCGTTTTTTGTATTATTATATCTTTTTAGCCTGTATTTTAACAAGGGCGCATTAGACGGCATCACGTTGTTAATATGCCATTTCCGATACACATGTAACATCAAATGTGAACCGGAAAAATTACATTAGTCCTCCTGTTTACACGATCCAACTTTAATCGAATTAGATGAAAATTGGATGAAATTGGATAGATAAAAGTTGGATCGTGTAAACGGGAATTTAGTTTCTGTTAAACATAATATGTAGTTTGATTAACAATTTGAATAAGATTTAGTGATGTGTAAAGTCAAAGCTGCCTAGTTTGTAGGTTAAGCAACCTCTGCATTTTAATCGATCACTACACACATTCACCACATTATATGGTATTAAGCAACAGAAATACCGATCAATGCATATACTTTTTAGGCCCTGGGAACGAAATAAATTACACAGAAGTACTTATAATTGAAAAAAAAAAGTTGATTTAAGCATGTCCGTCCGTGCGCACGATAACTTGAGAACGCTTTGAGATATCGCTATGAAATTTTGCAAATGACATTATTATCTGGTTTGTGAGGCTAAGTTCGAAGATGAGGAAAATTGGAGTACTCCTTCAAGTACCTCCCATACAAACTTTTTTCTCCTTTTTTTATTTTTTAGATTAAAATTGTTTCCATTCTACATACAGGCTTTAAATTTTACATATCTAACTGATATTTTAATTGAAAGAATGTGTGGGAGTATAAGCTTAATCGGATTACTCCTTCAAGTACCTCCCATGTATATTGTGCACGAT
>JANSTX010000433.1:0-21282 GCA_027564355.1 Penthetria funebris
ATTGTATTACTTTTAGTTTAAGTATATTACATAGTCACATGTAAACAAAATATAAATTACATGTTACACAATTATTCTAATGTACACCACGTATAGTGACAAAAAAATTATATTTGAGATGTAGACATTCTAAATAAAATACTTTATTGCTATCTACATTAATGTTAATTTCAAAGTAATACAATGCTTAGAATTATGTAAACTATTTAAAACTAAAATTTAGTAACAATATTCAAGAAGCGAACTTTAGTTCTAGCTAAATGCATACCATAATACGCCAGTATACTTTGGAGTAAAATGAAAAAAATCGTGTAAAACTTAGCTACATGCGAATCCGCTTTGAGTCCACGAAAGATACATTAAATCTATATTTTTGGCCATAACCATACGAATTAGTTTAGATCTTCTGTGATTATATTTCCGGTGAGAACGTGCGAAAAGTTTCTGCACTTTACTTTCTCTCATAAGGTACGTACCGTCCTGAAGTTTATTTTTTTTAAATATCTGTAGGAAGAGCCGATCCTAAATAAGTTAAGGAAGAAGAAGAAGAAGAAAAAGAAAGATCTGTAAGAAAAGAGCACTTAAAACTTATATAAAATGTAGTGTTTGCACAGAATTACATGAACATCTTGAAAGATTTATGTATTCAAAAGTTTAATGTTAAACGAAAATTTATAATAGGAAACCATAACTTGATGTAGTATCTTACGGATATTTACCTATATAGACTCGACTCCTTTGAGAAGTGTATACATATAAAAATTTGGGGAAAAACGTTAGCAGTCAGTATCTATCTGTCATTAACTCTTTACTCATAAACTTTACTTAACTCATCTTTAGTCGTTCTGTTCTAACTATTGTTACATGATCGTTGATCTATGAAAGTTTACCATTTGGAACTAACATATTCATTTTATTAAACAAATTGAATCAGACAACAGAAAATGCCTGAATTTGATTAAATGATGAATTTTTCAAAAAATTACTTATTTCCCCAACACATTTCGATGACATGCAAAATAGTGTGAGTTAGACCCTTAGACAACAAGAGAAAAATGAAGATCGGCTAAAGTGTAAATTAATAGCATTTGTATAACCTGCAATAAAGCTAAAAAGCACCTGCTGGTAAACTATAATTTTTCCAATCAAGTGCGTATTTTACAATATCACCGGTCGCCTCAATGTATGGCCGATCCAATTCCACTTTGTTCATCGCCTCTAGATCTGCCAGTCTCCACAAATTCTCATTTGCTATTGTATTTGACCACAGAATTTTGTTCATCGCCTCTAGATCTGCCAGTCTCTTGAATTTGTGACACGATGTTATTTGTCATCTACCAAATTTCATAGCCATACAATAGTATCGATAAATAATTTGTTTTAAAAATTTGGAAATTTAGTTTCCAGCAACACCATCAATTATCAAAAAAAAATCCCAAATATTAGAAGTCCTCTACTTCATTTATTATCTTGTCGTTGCCTGCAAGTGAACACATTCTCGTCGTATCAATTTTCATTAGTTTCGTCTTTGAAACATTGATTTTCTGACGGACTTGTGAGCAGTATTTCATAAGTCGTTCCAATTTCACTCTTACTTGCGAAAACAAACAAATATAGTCAGCAAAGTCAAGATCTTTAAGTGGACCGATTAGAACCCATCTAATACCATGCTGTTCAGAGTTTACCTTAATTCATAATCCAGACCAAGAAGAACAGGAATAATAGTGTATACTACATTGTTTTACATCCGAATGTAGTGTCACCAAGACTTCCATGATGCAGAACTCTTGTGAATCACTATATTGACCGCGGATCATATTCATCAGTTTCGACGGTGTGAAAATTACGACGGTAATGATGTAAATTTATGTACATGGTCAACTCAAATATACTGTGATGTAAAAAAGTGTCCGGAAACTTATCAATCCGCATTGAATAAATGTAATGTTTTCTGTTTTTCCTGCAAGTTTCAAATTTACAATAATGGCATAGATTTCGGGCAGAGCTTCTAGCTGCTGTTGAATTCCGAGAAATTCCGTATGATTTGCTATAAACAAGGATGATAATGATAATTGTAAAATAAATCATTTTTTACACAATTGCTGTTTTCCAAACTACGGGATTAATTGAAATTATTCCAGAAAACAAATATTTATTGCAAAAATTCATATGTTTCCAACTATTCATTTTAATTTCAAAATTATTTATAACATTTGACGTATAACAAGGGATTAAGAATTAAAAACACATTATAAAATCAAATTAATAATTCGAATTCAATCAGATATTCTATGGTGTCGTCTATATATTCGTAACATTAAATAAATTTAAAATATTTGCATATGAATTTAGCGTATATTTTAAATGACATGTGGGATGCAATTTTTAAAATTATTATAAAATATACATAAAAACAATGATGGTATTTACATATCCGAAATTTTATAGGAAAAATGAAGGTGCAAAAGGAATTCAGCTATTATAATCGTACAATTCAACATTATAATAATCATAAATATGTTGCAAATTTTACCCTTATTTTTAAAATGCATTATTTTACATTGAAATGATATACATGAGTTTGTGGAAAATTTAGAATATTTAATAAAGGCAAAATTATAGGGAATCAGAAAAAAACCCACCACCACGTAATATAATAAAATAATAAAATATATAATAACAACATCTACATTTTGCCAAACAATTTGTAAGCTAAATTAACCCTCTATCAGCCCGAAAAAGAAAAAAACACTGAGATTCCTTCTATAACTCATAATTATTATGCATTAATGTCGGAAAATTTGCTGTTTTTAATTTATTTATAGGAAATATGGTACTGAATTTTTTAGCACATTTTTACATTGGGATTTCACATATTTTTCCCAGTTATTAGATCTTCTTAATTGACTTATAATAATAACACTGGCCTGAAATCGTACTTGATATCTATACGTATAGAAATAGCAGACATTCATTTGAATTTGATGGTAATTTATTTGAAATTATGATTACCCGTTACTATATTATTATACATTAAATGGAAAAATTTAATATATGAGATGATATGCGAATTTTGTATTAAAATGGATAATGTTTTCATATATTAAAAAAGTATAGTGAAGACAGGTGGATTGGGTTAGGAGCAGCAATTACAAAAGTACTGACCAAGTATTTTGTTGAGAGCCCAATTAGTAACTGACACTGCTAAAAAAGCAGACCTGTTAAAAAGACGATTCAGGGATTCTGCTTCAAGTAAGGTAGTCGGCTCCATTAACACATCGATCTAAATGATCAAGGTAAACTTGTAAGGGTAGAAAGAAGTATAAGTAATTGAATTATTGAAAAAATATAATATGAGTGTGTGTCGGAAGTGATGTAGCATTACCATTAGCATCTGATTGAAGTATTGCTTCTATTTCTCTGTCATTCTTATGCATAGAATCATCTGATATATCTATATATTGTTTAGACATCTCTTTGGAAACCAATTGAAATCATTTCACATAAAACTCATAATCGGCTACTTATTCCGATAAGACTTAAGCTTAAAAATGTTACTTGGTCAAATTTTCCTTGAGAATTTAGATGCTAACATTATATACCGGACATAAGATTTTTGAATATCACAGTATGACGCCTTAACGAGCAACTGAATGGAACTCAAATATTCTCTACAAATTATCATTTGATATTATATTTAGTGGAAAGATTTTGAGCGTTTTATGCACCTGTTATTCAATTTGTCTTGAATATAGGCATTTTAAGCTTACAAGAAAATTGTGTGAACTGTCACATTCCACTTTAGCGCTCCAAACAACATCCGCACATTTATATTTACTAAATTATTTACCCCTGTGTCAGCAACCTTTGATACGAGCATTCCAGTTTCCAAATAGGATCGGTTTACGTAAGCTAAAGTTCATCATCGTATCAACTATGCGTGTGTTACAGGTAAGCAACTACCATAGTTAGTTACTTAGGTAACCAACACTTACTATTTTAACTGAGTTTACTTTAATGCTCGTGATTTATAACTTTTGTTCACACAATTTATTACTGAATAATGTTTTAAACAGAAAATATTACTTATTCGTGCACATTGTGAATGTCATCAAATGAACTTAAATCGGTTGTTTTAAATTAAAAAACCGCCTGAACTCTCTATTCATGTTCCATTTCATTTATTACTTCTGTAATTAAATAGACATTTCAAAGTATCTCAAAGGCCATAGACAATATATCATAATTAAATTTAAATCGGATCATTTAATTGACAAAAAGTTATAATTTTTCCATACATCTATTTCCATGCATTTTCCACACACTCTAGACACAACACAGATTTTTAATTTTAATAACAGTCTTTTCAGTATTATATATTATAAGCAAAGAAAATTTTGCTATGCAATGTAATTTTCTTTTCTCTCTAATTTTCCTGGCGTTTTTTTTTTTTCTTCATTTCTTCACCATGTCAGACCCGCGTTTCTATTTTAATTACATGAAAATTTAACGGAATCCTTTTGTATATGGTTTTATGCAAATGTCATCGTTTTTTCCTTTTTTGGCGTTTATTTGTAACCCTCTTTGCCAATTAGTGAATGATCTGAAGTATAAAAGTGATTTTACTTTTATGTTTCTTCTTTTTATTTTTCATTATATGTTTTTAAACAATTAATTTTCATTATTAAATTTTTTGTTTAAGAGTTTACGTGAAAATGCACGATGTTTAGCGCTTACCTACGTCCATATACTTCATGGGAATTTAAAATTATGGAAACATTAATTTTTTTTTTTGTGTTGGTTATTAAAATACAAATTATTTTCCAGTTATTATTAAATTTATGATGTAATTAACTGAAAAAAATGTATGAAGGACCAAATTAAATAGAAAAAATAAGGTGTTCTTTATAGTAAATTAAAAATTCCGACCGCGCAAACAAGACGACCATACATGAAATTAGACAATTTCGACGAAATCGAAAACCCCAAGAAAGAAAGAAAATATCATGCAATTCGAAATTAAAGTCCTATTTATATATTCTATGTAATATAGAAAACAAATTTATAGCTAAATTTTTCACCCTTGTAAAAATATACAAATTACCACTCATTAGAGAAAATAAAACTAAAACCTACCCTTATTCTGTGAAAAACAAACCTAATCAAATTTTTCTTGTTTAGCAGATTATTTCCGTTTTCTTTTCTTCCTCTTTTGGTTTTTCCTTGCCTTATATAGTTTGTGTGGTAGAGTATATAAAGATTGGAATTAGTAACAATATAAAACAAAATTACAAGGATAATACTGAAATGCTGAGTGTATATTGAAGTCCTGTCTTATATTCAAGTAGTTATGCAAGTGAAAATATTACTTTTTTACAGAACATATTTAATAAAAAAAAAAAAAACAGGTGCAAAACGTATAATGAGGACAAGCCCGCTTGTAACAAGGGATTTGTCACCATTAACATTGGGATTAAAATATCAGTGGTCTTTCATAAACGAAATTAAATATGAAAATAATCATTTAATTCACATTTTTAATTAGTTATTATTATAAAATTTGTACATTAGCGGATTAGAAATTTATAGAAGGATATGTAAAAAAATGAAATGTATTTTATTAACAAGAAAATCAATGCGAAAATAAAAATGAACAAAAATGTACAATGTAAGCGTTTAGGGAGCACAGTCTGTCATGCCAAAATGTATTTCTATGACTGTACGTCGGACGATTTTCCTCCTGCATGACTTAGTGTCTGATAATTCAAATATTTTCCAAATATTAGCAAAAACAAAAGATGGGATGCCGTTTGTTGACATTACAACATTTCCTAAATATTAGGTTCATCTCGTACAATTATTGTACACTTATCGTGCACATCCCATACACAGGTGCAACATTAATAACAAACAAAAAACGCGAGCGAATCACATAACTAGGATCAGGTTATGAATATTCAATTTAATACCATACGGTTTAGCGTTTATCTTGATCATAACACAGTTTAATATGAGGAGGAATAATACTGGTGACTGTTTACATCCCTATTTAACAACCAAATGTATATCAAAAATATCACTAATAAATTCAGAATACAAAACTCTACATTGTGAAATGCGATATTGACCTCTGTTAATATTCATCCATAACTTTCAATAATTTTTCACATCATGCTACGATCAATGCTATCGGATACCTGATTGATGTGAATAAATAACATATACATAGTGGTGTTTGCTATCCGAACGACAGCTCAACAATAACTCTTAATGAGAAGTACTACCAATCCTGTACTTCCAATACTTCCAAAAATATGTACTTAAAGCAGAATTCGTGAATTTTCTTGTACACGTTCTTCGATCAACCGGACTCTGAGCATAACCAGTACTCGGAGCCGATTTAGTAGCTCGCGAAAGTACATTTGAGATAAGTAACCCTTTCCTAGATGTAATTGGAAGTATATTTCTAAAGCAATGTACGGTTAGTTTGTTTGCCAGACACTTACGTTTTTGTTGTTGTTTGAATTTGCAAGGTGTTATGCTCAAACTACAATGTTTTGTAAAATAGTGCGCTTATCCATCCCGCCATGTACTCGTTGTAAAATTGACCTTATTGTTTTGGCAAATTTTTTCTTCTATCTTGAACCGTTTAAAATTTTTGTTCACAAACTTAGATTCTGATAATCATGTCTTCCTGATACATAAATATGAAATTGTTTAAACAATTACAATTATGCTATTTAACGCCATTTTACTCAGTCTGTATGGCAATTTCTTTCGTTCTCCGGCCACATTTTATCAAACGGGACTTGTGTCAGATAAACATAACCGAATAAAATGCATTTCTTAAGAAAAAAAATAAATATCTCGAGAAATGGCTCTAAATAAAGTTTTTTTCTGTTTGAGAAGGAAAGATGCAATCTTACTCATTTAATGGTCATAATTTTTACACACATACCTTACACTTTTTGAGAAATGTCTCTATTAACTTACAGCCCGGATTTAATTTTATCACGGTTTGAACCATCTTAGTGTCATACTTTCACTAACTTTTGCACATTGTTTTAGCTGAACTTTGGTTTCGGATGTGTATTGAGATGGAAATCTATGTTTCGTTTACAGTTTTAAATTTACATTAATATTTGATTACATGACATTTAAACTTTTCAAAATTAAGACTTGAATTCTGCACTCGAGCTTATTTTAGTTCAGGTAATAGCAAAAACCATCTTGCACATAGTTTTTTTTTTGATACTCAAATGGCAAATGTTCCAAAGGATTATTCTTATTCTTAGCTGTTGTGTTAGCTGTATCAAAACTAAAGTAGTTTCGATAATATCTACCACATATCGAAACATTATCATTGACTTTTTACCCCACCCTCGCATTGTTGTAGAATACACAGTGATTGATGAACATCAAATCTGCTATCATCTAGAGAGAACATTAAACTCGATACCTTAATAATTATTATAAAGTTTTAACTGTCTTAATCATTTCAATCCCCATTTTAATTCTTATCAAAATTATCATAAAATACCATTCAATCTGCATTCGTTAAGTATTCTATAGAAGGAATGAATTGAAATTACAATTTGTTGTATATAGCAAATACTAAAAGCCATTTACCTACTAAGTTCTAAAACATTCTTAAATAAATTGAAACTTTTTCTTTATCCTTCGGAAATGCCATACCTTTTGTGTTTGGTAAAATATATAAGAATTTTGTACATTCGACTAATTTAAAAACATACCAACATTTTATAAATATATATAAACATATAAATATTTTTAAAAATAAAGTATTAAAAGCTTTTTAACAACTCAACTTAATAAACAAAGTATCAACATAAAATAAATAACTTTAATTTCATCTGCTACATAAACTTGTACTTGTGTCGCTTTGCGAAAACTTTTCCAAAGTTTAATCTGAAAAGTCTTAATTTTATTAATGCCCACATAAAAACTGTTGAAGGTATTACCCGTATGTTATCCCTGGCATAATATGCACGTCTAAATTTGGCTTACACAATTGTTTTTGGCAAGTCTTTAAAAATTGGAAATATCATAAGATTGTTAAACATTCGCATATGGAATTAAATACGAGTATATATTTAAAAGTTGCAATGTTTGCAAATTCTTTTTGATTTAAATGAGAACCAAAAAACTTCAGTACTATAATCGTTACGTCCACTATACCTGTATTCTCCTAAGTCTACATACATCTAAAGAATTCGAGGACATTTCTAAATAAAAAATTACGAACCGGAAAGTAAGTAATAAATTTACTTAATCTTAATCTGGGCATTGACTTGTATCCGTCCAATTAATGTCTTGGCGCGTTTTCGTTTTCTTTACACTTCATGCATACTAAAACGATACCATTTTGATGCATGAATTTTTGCGGTACATAATTTCCAGTAATCTAATGATTTCCAATATCTAAGTTTAAAAAGTTATATCCATATCTGTTAGCCGTAGGCAGTTATCAACAGATGTCATAGCCAAATACTATTTAAATGCTTGAACATATTTTTAGCAATGTCAATACAGGCGCAGTCAAAAGTTTAGCTTTTCTATTTCTTTCATAATCCAAATTCCAGAAAATCGATATCATATCTACACGACTCACGTCTACCATAAGTAATCATCTAGCTGATCGTAGCTGCATGCCTAAATTCACCTTGTGGTTCTATTTTGTAACTAATCTTCCATATTTGATTGAAGCCCTCACAATTGACCTAAAGATATGCATAGCCACAATATCCAGAAATGCTCCAAGAATTATGATTTTATTGTTTTCATTCTTTCAATTTTAGAAACTAAAGTCATGCTTTCCAAATCAACATTCAATTAATAATTACTAATAGACACGGTAATCATTGTATCCAGCGTTTTAGGTTTTTGTATATCAATGACTTTTTCAGTGCCATTTGGTTGTAAAAGCCGATTGATCTGAATGTTTTTAGATTAGCAAAAGGTCATCTATTTGCAGCAATAAGTGTAACGTAATAGTTCTAACCATAGAGCGTGAGCTATAGTTTGTCAGTAACAAAGAAATATGAAAGAATATATGGAATATATGGTATTGTATTACTGATATGTTTCGTTTTATATAACATATTCATAATTGCAATTATTTGCACTGAAAATTCATGTATAAAATACCTGTTCTACAAATTCCTTCGACACTTTTGGTATGTACATTTTGGCATATTCACAGATGTAAATAATATTCTGTTTATACTGTTGTTATAAAGCAGATATCTTTCTTAGTATAACTTCACTTTGCGCCTCCTTGAAAGAATAGAACATAACACAGAATTCTACAAAATAATCAGTGCTAATAGAAAATCAATTTAAAGTGAATAATTATTGCTTTTTATTGCCATTCATTATGTACTTCTATTTAATGTCATTAAAAATATCACAATACTGTCATCGACGTTACCCGTTTTGTTACTCAATTAAATACAAATTAGACAAATATTGATTAATAGGCAAACAAACGGCTTACTGTAGATCTTATAGGTTGCCTTTTGTTACATTACTCGTTAATAAAAATTTTATTTTAACAATTAATATGTTTTAATATTGCCATCACACGGTAATTTCGTATTTGAAACGAATAGTAAACAAAGGTGACAGCTTGCTATGTACAACGATATCTTGACGATGAATTATTTTCGATTAGATCTATCAAAAATTGCCATATGGTATTTAAAACTACAAAGAAATAAATTGTAGTAAAATAAATTTTACGCATATTCCAAACGAAAAAAAAAAAAATTCAAAATTGAAAATGTTAAAATTTTAAATATTAAATATATTCCCGCTAGTATAATATACCATTATTTAGTTACGAACGAACTCTATTCGTCACAGGGCGAATAATACTCTATTCGCTAGATCAAATAAAAGTTTTACTTCGCAATTTTTATATTTTGAACATGCGTAGATGGTTTATTTTCGTATAATTGGATGTGCGCAGAAGATATGAGCAGTCTTTTTGACAGATTTAAATGATTTTAGTGAGTTATAAATTTAATAAAATTTATAATATAATAATATTTTTTTTCGAAATCATTTTGGAATACTCTATGATGATAGTTTGTTGGGTTGTGTTGTACTAGAGTTTCAGCCGACACAGCCTATCTCTTCATATACAATGAAATGTCATATAATTCGAATTTTTTATGTGAACAAACGTATTTTTTTTTTAGTCAAATTAAATACGGACAAATGTTAAATGAAAGTCTTTATTTTGTGAAGTAAAATGTTACAAATTGTCAAAATATTGATTATTTTGCGATAGATGTGTGTATTATTTATTTATGGTGATATATTTAAGAAGTTTCTAATGATAGCTGGAACACAGTATTTTCTTTCATTGGAAAGGATTCGATATAAATGACTGGACAATTTTTGGTAAGTTAATTTTAAAATTTGCCATAAAATAAAACCGCATTCCAATTATAACATTTACTAAATACAAAAGTATATTAACTTTTGATAATAAATGATAATATTAATAATTTAAATGCTTCCAATGTAAAACTTAACACATATTCAGAATACATTTCTAGGCTTTCTTTGTCATATTGAAATGTTTATCGACAAACTTTTTATTCTTGTAAGGTTAGCACTAGGTTAGGTATTTCCATTTCAGTTTCATATATTATAATTCCAATAAGGTGGCTTTATTTATATATTTAAATTAATATGAATTACCAGTGTATGTTTATGGACAGAATGATTCTAAGATAAAATTGCACACAATGGGTGAACCATCGGAAATAAATTATGTGATCAAAGCTTATATCATTTGTATCAACTCATCTTAATCAGGTTATTAAATTTCCATTTTCAACTACACACTATAAATGACATGTCCTATGATCGTGTTGCCGGTGGTCTCATTCTGATGTAATTATAAGTTGAGGAATAGTTAATCTACCACTGGATTCATCACCAATTATCAATATACCAATAGGGAATGCTATTCAGAGTACATGTAATGTAACTACTCCTTCTCAACTTCTTTGTATGTATGACGAGGTAAATGTGTTACAAACGGGTTCCTAGTGTGACTGCGTTATGTAATTTTTCAATTAGAAGTATTTCATTGGTATGTAATTTTTAGCAGAATCCTACACAATATTTGTTTTTTAGCATTTCTGATTCCTATATTGTATTTAGTAAATTTACATTTTTCGTTGTCTTAAATACTACTGTGTTCTGTGTTCCCTGTAAAAAACGCTTCCATTGACTTATTGTCTATCAAAAGAACCTTAGTTGTGACCGTTCTCTCTGTTTCTTTTTTTTTTTTTTGTCATTACAACTCTATGTTAATAGATCCCGGTATTGACTACTAGGTGTTATAAGACTTCGATTTTTATCGTTTTCTTGCCCGGAAGGACAGACATCAGTTTGATTACTTTTCACAGATTTTGGAATTCAACTAATTTCGGAACTAAATTCTCAAATAGTTTCTTGTCACAAACTATTCAAACTAAATTTCCGTTGCATCATCTAGACAAGAAATTTTTAAAAATCCATCTACCAGCCGACTATCATGCAGCAGTATATCATTCACTAAATTTTGCAACTATATTTTCGTTGCATCATTCAAACATGCAATTTTAAATCCATCTATCAGTCGAGTATCTTTCAACTTCGATTCGATTTTTTAGTCTTAGATGTTACTTAACATTGAAACTATGTCTTCTTGATGTATTTCCATCATAATCTTAAAATTTAAGATTTTTATAAATGATAACCATTCTTAGATCCAATAATTTATCTGTATATCAGAGTATTAATGTCTTACTAGCATTGTTGTTTGACTTAGGTTAATGCCAGTGGAAAGGGATTTGTAGTGAAGTGAAAGTGGTGGCCTGAGCTCATGAACCCGCAAGATGATTTTCCAGATGATTTTTGATTGACATAAACTTTTCCCAATCAGTTGACTTAAAGTCTTACAGCCAGCAAAAGAGACGATATTTTTACAGTAAACCCATACTATGTCTACTATAATACGAGTAAAGTAGTACATATTTTTCATTTTCATCAAAAATAAAGTAATATCAAAAAACATATTACGAGAGTAAGTATTTAACAATAATAAGGGAAACAAAATCTATTAAAGTAAATGATATTTTCTGGGATGAAAATATACCTTACCGACTGAAAAATTTATTGAAAGCCATATGATTGAAAATGACCTTTTGTATTAGAAAAGAGGAAAACTCAAAAGTATTGACGAGTAAAGAAAGAGCAAAACAAAAAAAATAAATAAAATAAAATTGTGAAAACAAAATTGTCAGTCCAATTCACATAAACCCCAGGTTCGATTAGATGGAAACTGTAAACTCAAAGTATTGATGTTATTATTTATACTTACATGAAACTTTTAATAAGATTATTAAAATACTATATTGAATTGAAAGTTTAAAAGAAATAACAGTTTTTAATTATAAAATGTTATTTAATTAAACTCCACTGGCAATCGTACATGTTTCATAGAAATTCTAAAATGTGATTATCTATGCCTGTTTGACAGTTGAAATCATTCCAAGACCGTTGAAAGAATCGACCGGCATTACCACCTCTAAGTTTGAATGGTTAATTGTTGTATGTTCAATTCGCACGAAGTCGATGACTGGTGTTGTATTTGGTTACCTTGACATATACTGCGAGCTGGTACCGAAGCGTTTTCAAAAATTACAATAAATTATTGATAAGTGTATTTTTAATTTATTTTGTATACTATTTTTTAGGGTTCTATTTCGATTTGCAGTTACTGCATACTGCAACAAAATTTATTCGGTACTGGAAAAGGACGAACTGAACCGCCTTGAGTTTCATCATAATATGGAATCGGGTGTACAACATAAATACACTACTGTAAAAGTTTCTTCTTTATCTTGTTGGGGCTTACTCATAACTGCTATTTTGGATTCCTATATTACTTCTTTAGTTTATTCATTTCAAAAAATCCAAAAATCATAAATTAATCTATTAACAAATGCAGGAAATTAGGGTTTATTATATATAATTATAATTTGTATGGGTGAATAGGGATATTCTCGAAGGTATATAGAAAAGAAAACTTTCTATTAGAAAAGTTACAAATGCGATATAAAAATGTATGGGGACAAGGGATTTAATGATATAATAAAAAGTTTTTTTTTTTTTTGTTTTCTCCCCCATATACATTTTGTTTCATAATATTAATAATATCCATCATAAGTGTGTATAGTGAGTGAGGAAGAATGATGAAAAGATACCCACCTACCATACAGACGTATTATACCTTACAACACAGATGTTAATTATTTTACGTCAAACTTTTTTCATACTTCAGAACCTCAAAGTCTTAAAGTGTTGAACATGAAAACATAAAAAATAAATACACTCCAGTAAAGTTTTACTTATTTTAATATTTTATTATAATTTATAAAGTACTTTTGAAGTTAATTTATGAAGTAAATAAATTTTTGGTTTGATACTTTAGAATGGATGCTAAAGGGAAAATTGTGTGATTTTATATGGTACAAGTTATTTTAAGTGGATATATGATGTATGTTACCAATTATGAAAATTATCATGGATAGCTGGAAAGTAAGTGGATTTTAGACGTAAATAAACCTACGCGACGACTTTTCACATCGCTAACCGATACTGAAAAATGACGGTTAATTTTTTTTTGTTTTAGTCAGTTATTCAATTCTAATACAAATCTAGTAGTGAATGGACTGGGTTGACTAATATTCTGTGGTAGAATGAAAATCATGACCATAGGATATGCCAATTATGGCATTTATTTCATAGCCAAAAATATATTTCAAAATGTCTTGTTTGTGGGCTTTGTGTAAAAACATCTCTACCATACCAAATTTACACTATAACACCTCCCAAGTAAGATGAAGCAAAATATAGACAACTATGACGTACATTATATATTCAAACTAAATATGTCGTTATAGATTCTTCATAATCTATGTACACAATATGGTCAACTGGACAAAGATCGAGTACAGTACTTTTATAAATTTAAATAAAATGAGAGAAATTTATCTTTTGGCAAAGAAAACTAATCGAGCCAGTAAACTAACTGGACAATGGTTGAAAATGGAACGTCCAATTATATTTAAGTATAATTTGCAGTCTCAAATAAGGTTCAGTAATTGGCAAAACTTATGATCGAAAAATAAATCGTAATTTGCATATGTTCGATGAAAATATAATTGCATATTTTTATATGTGGGCCAACTATAATTATTGCTGATGCATTTAACAATGCATATATATATATATATATATATATATTTTGAATACATTCTTTCAATAATTTAAAAATACTTAATTGGCCGCATGGATTTTAATGTAGACAGTAAATGAATAGTATTTTAAAAGAAAGGGAATAAAATCGTAAAATTTAAGGACGTTTTTAGTTTAAAAGCAAGAGTTACATTTTGGAGCTTGAACAATTTGGATATTTAAATGACTACTGAATTAATCAGTGCCTAGAATTTCGAAATAGGTAATGTTTTAAAAGGTATTATTATTCAACCAAAGACTACTCGTACAGTGTTTAGTTAACTAATAAAGGATTATGGGCTCAGGATATGTCATGCAATGAAATATTTTTAATAAATATTGCGTCAATTGCCATCAACAATTTATTGCAACAATACATTTTGGCACAACCGGTAGGATTATGTGAAGAATACTAAATATAAGCCGTTAATGTCGTGTTACCTATAAATTTGTATAACAAAAATGTATAACCTGATAATTTTATTTGATAATATATTTTCAAGCTGATAAATTTCAATTATAATTATTTGAGTTAACATTACATGGCTATTAGAAACGGCAAATTGACTGCTATTATTTTAAATACTAGTAGCAATGAGAACAAGAAGGATGTTGTTGTAATCCTCAGATGACTAATACTTCTTCAACTACCACAGTTTGAAATCAAGTATATTTATTTTATAAATCCTAGAACACAATATACAATAAATTTTTCATTGATTAATCTAATAAATTATACTCAAACATTTTCAATGAGAGTGGAAATAAGGGAAAATAAAAATATAATATAAAAAGCAAATATGGTAAGGGAAAAAAGAAACTCAAACAATAAATAAAAGTTCATAATACATGATTTAAAAATAAACCAAATAATTTCCATTATCATCCCTTAAAACTACTACTGGTTGGTATACAAATATTTCCACATATTTACTCGCAAATATGTTACCAATATATTTTGATGATTGCTGTTGCTATAGGAAATATCTTCAATGTTTATGTTCCCATAATTTCTATATGTATAGGAATAAACATTTATCATCCTGATTTTCATCACTATTATTATTATTCAAAACAACAAAAACCCAAAACGTAATTATGCTAACAAAATTAAATGTAAGAAGAACTTGTTCATTTATCCATTTTATGTTTTATTGTACGCATTTAGATGCAACTATTGAAATGAATAGATGACTGACTCCCTATAAATTTTCCGCAAATGTTATATATATTTACATTATGTGACTACATATACAATCACCATTAATTTTATTTTCTAATTTCCACACACCCCATTTCAACAATAGAGAAAATGAAAACTTTTATTTTACATTTAAATTATGAACAAATGAATAAATATATGCATTATGATAATGCACTTTATTTTATGCAATAAATGCATAGATATAGGTATAGGTAAACGAATTTATTTGCATACAAAAGGCCAATGCAAACGCTTCGTGCACTACGGGCGAAAGATATGATGTACAAGTGTTCCAATATTATTGTATTAATAGTTTTGATCTCATTGTATACACTATTGTGATGCCTGAATCTAGTAAACATAGAATTGATAATTCTATGCTCGTATATACGACATAGATAGGTTGATGCCTATTTTCAACTATATAGCTTTCACAGTACAACAATTCATTGCCAAATGTTATACAATATAATATGCAAATTACATTTATATATGATATGATGATGGACTGATGAAATGATTATGCGTCATTATTTACTATATAAGCTATATAATGAATGCATGATGCATTCGTTGCATATACACATTTATGTGCATCTAGTATTTATAATGCATGCAACAAAACTAACATATAAAATATTATGTACCATGTACTTGATTGTAATATTATAATGTAATGCACAAAATTGCATACAAAATTATGTAGATTTTGAAAATTTTGTAAAATTATATGACAAATATTTACGAGATTTAACATATGAATGATTTCCAGAAAAACATATATCAATAATAATTTCAATAATTTCATGAAATTCTGAATCAAATAAAGTATGGTACACATAGAGGAGCTAAGTTATTGAGCGACAGGTCATTATATGTTTTATGTAAATTGGGTAAAAATTAGTCAATTAATAATTCCAGTACGAGTATATGTGCCGATAGTAATTTAGGTAAAATAATTATATTTAAAATCATTTCGATACCAAAATTTTGTCAGTGTTTTTCAAACCGATATCGATGGTTCAACGGTTCAACTTAAATTGCAATTGTGCGATTCTTACTGTTAACTTTTCTTACTTACGAAATGCGACTTGGAATCAGCAAATGTGGCACATATTCGAGTACATAAATAAAATCACCACCTTTATATAATCTTGCTCATCGCTTCCAGATTTGGTTTTTCGTTCACGCCTATATGAAACTTATGTTTATTTTAAATACAGAATATGTTCGCTAATTTATGAGATCCTGATATTTATGTCACAGTTTTACTTTGTTGTTCTGTTAACCAGCCTCTTAGACTATAAATGAATACAAAATACTAAGAATGTAAACCTTGGATAACGGATTGCGATTTGTTTGGTAGAATATAACATCATTTAGCAATAAAGTTTAAAAACTGTTAATGAAAATGAAATATCAACAAATTGTTTACTGTGCCTTATCTGAAACGAAAAAGAATAGAAACAAATAGATACAATGATTATATTCTCATATATATTGACAAGGATAAGGACCATCGGATATAAATAAACCACGGCAAGAAACTGAGTTATTTTATGATGACTTGCAGAAGGACAAAATAATTATAATAGGTGATACGAATGCTAGAATGGGAAATTCGATATTCAATGGCGTTAAACAAAGATTTAACGAAGAAACATTAAATGAAAATGAAGAGGCATTGTTAGATTTGTAATGTATCATATGCTGATTCTTTATTCTGTATGATCAGAATAATTGTAAAATTACTAAAACTTAAGGCTCCAGAATATGTTCAAAACAACAAACAAAAAGAAATAATCTATTATGGATTTTAGTACAAGCTAGTATAAAATAGCAGGTGTACCTAAAATGCAGAAACCTAAAAACCCCAGAGTATTTAAACTCATTAGAAACTGAAGTAATGCTAAAATAACGCAAATTAGAAAGCAATACGTTCCATGTCGGTACTAAAACTTATGGTGGACAGAAGAAAATGTGAAACTTTCTCAGAATTTGAAAGAAACCTATAAATGAATACTACATCAAATGAACCCAAAATTCATCAGTATCTGCTGAAACATGGATTACACATTTCCAAAAATTTATTTACCAGTACGGAAGAGTTTGATTCGAGACATAAATAAAACATTGAAAAATAGAAAATCTCCCGATATTGATAATATCTCAAACGAATATCTGAAGACTTACATATTTGAAAGCTTATTTTCATTTTAATTAGATTATGAATACCTAATACTTTGAATGTCAAAATTATGCATGTATGTTCGGTTTTGCATCCAAATACGCAGTTGGAAATATGCGATGACTTAATAATCATATTATCAGGAGTAAATAAACCAATAAAAAAAAATTCTAAAGCAAAGCACGTGCTCTAATTTTAGCATTTCAGTCATAGTTTTTTTTTATGAGAACCGACGGAGCATTTTAGGTGTTGTAATGTGGATTTCAATTTTGCAGTGGCTAACATCAGAATCTTTAAATCTTTTAATTGTATTCTGATAACCGGAAACAGAATTTGTGGTTCGTTAAAGAACATACTGTCCATCTGTTCAATTATTTTATATCAACTTCATAACAAACAACCTATTACAGAAGTTTATGATGTCATTTAAATTTACTGTGTATTGTACCAGGCCTGTAATATTCTCAAAGTAGTTAATCATATTTTGCCGTGAACTTTTTTCCGAATCTTTTATCAACATTACAATATACTGTGATCATATGGGCAACACTTAAATTGGTATTGTTGAATTTTATATTTCTTCTTAGATGAGTCAAACCATTATCGACTTTTCACCCTAATGTATCTCTAACCTTGTAACAACCAATACATCAGATTATTTTATAGAATGCCTCAAACACTTGGTAGTTCACCACATTCCAGTATCTTTATCATTCCTTTAACTTGTGAATTTTGAGTACACCAATACGGAAATCAGAACAGATGTATATGCAAATATGACCCCAATTAAAAGCATTAAAATCAATCCCATTTAGCAACATTATCAATATCACATTTATGATCAATGCCATAAAATATATTGATAATTTCAATTAATTTTTATGTCGTTTTGTGTACTTCTACATCCTTCCTCTATACGTGTATGCAGTATATCCCTTCTATAGTCACAAAATCAATAACATTACAATAACATATGACATTAATTTATATTATAGAAGAGAAATTATATATGAAAAATCCATAAAGTTTAGAATTTGCAATAACTAAACGTGCATTATCTGTTCATCTGTTCTGATATTCTTTTTCTTTTTTTCTAAACAATAATTTATGTATGTACGATAGATTATCCAATCCTATTTTTTTGCAATCACTTCCCTTTAAAATATTCTATTCATCAGGACGAATTATGTGTGTATGCGTGTGTATGTTAGAATAACAACATATGGTAATATTATTGTAAATTTGTCCTGTTAATAATTGCATAGATCGATTTTTATAGGCTTTCCTAGTTTATTTTTATGAGGCCTGCATCTTTTTGTTTGTTTGTTGTTATGTTTTTTTTTTTTGTCAATTTCAGCTGCAATTTTAATTTATTCATGTGAAAATTAAACATTGTACTAAATGCAATGCATTTAACTATTCATTATCATTATTAAATAATTTTATAGTCAATATTTACTTAAATAGTTCAATAACACTGGGAATAGTTCAATGGTATGTTATTGTTTATTTGACATAGATAAGATAAAGTGAGTAATACTCGTAAATGCATCTGGGGAATTGATATGAAAAATTATATTTAACAAACAAATTTGGTATTTTGTATTTATAAAAAAAAAACAAAAAGTAATGACTTTTTCTGGGTACAATAATGTGTAACAATTGTAAACACCTAAGTACACATAAATATAATTCAGTACTGACTAGAATGGAAATGTGCATTCTCAGAACAAGTTACACATATCATTCTTAAAAGGTATGACAAAAATATTTTTATATTATGGTAATGTCATCAGATGGAATGTATTGTGTTATCAATAATCTGGTGACGAATGGAGTGACTAATATCTATAGGATGTTGCTCAATCTGTCTTTATGTTACCTCATATATTGTATTGTAGAACACAATTACCATGAATGAATGCAAATTGTTGGTATCCGATAGGCTATGAAAGTGAATATCTTTTACAATTATTGAAAAGACAAAAATTTCTGACCAGAAAACTTGGTTCGATTGAAACACTCTACCACACTCTAATCTTCCAATAGAAAGTCTCAATTATGGTGCAAAAGTTGAGTTATGATGATGGATCCTATCATCATCAACTCGCATTTTTAAACCAACAAACACATAAATGTCACTTCTTAATTGGCATGGTTATATTGTTGTTTCGATATTAACAATGTTCTAGTTATGTTGACCTGGAAAAACTCCCTTTTGATTACAAAGACATTTTTAATCTACTAAAATTAACGTCAATCATCATCAACATCATCTGAACTTTCACTAAGCACGGAATCGGTTATCAACCATAATTGTGTATGATATTTAAATACTATGTTCACTATACTCGTGTCACAAAGTATACCCATTCAATTTTTATTGTCTAATGATAGTCTCTTTTGAATTGAAGATAAAATAAGTGGCATTCCACTTAGAATTCTATCGACAACTTTTTCAACACCACGTTCTCTTGCCAAAGAAAAACTTCCAAAATAATTTTATTAACGACTTCAAAATAACATATTATTGATAAGCCAATTGTCATTAGTTTCGTACTTAAAACAATAATGTTAAGACCGAATTATTTAATTGCTCTGGACCTAAGCTTATAACACAAAAATCTAACAATGGGTAAAAACAAGAGTGGCAACAAAATACATCCCTGTTTAACATCTGAATATACAAGAAGTGCATTACCAATTTAAATGATACAACATTTTGTAATGTGCACAATTTAAACAATATTCGATATTCAAGTATATTCCTAATCACAATTCTAGCGCAATATTATCCATTGTGGCTTCCTTTCCACATTTTCAATATTCAAATGCAAATTTGTTTTTGTATTGGCTTGCACCTGTATATGTTCAGCAGCTCGTTAAAATAATGAGATCAAATAACAAATACAGGATTACTTTCCCGTCAATTTCAAATGATATAATGTGTTTATTATTCAATCCACTTTAGTCAATTAGTACATTCAATACGTCTCTAATATTAGAATTATTGAATTACGTTTCTTTTCTGCAGTATAAAATGCTATGTGTTATTAGAAATCAATTTTTACTATCATAATTGATGGAACCAAGAAAATATTTGTAAATGTGCCTAAATGCAGAAAGTGTTCCACTTTGACAATGAACATCAGCATCCAAAAAGCGAGTTGCTAAATTGCCTGAAAATTTCTGTATTAAATCGTCACTCTGCAGTTGAACAATGGCAATACGTTTCGCATTTCGCAGACCTAGGTCAACCAAATAGTAATCAGTGTAAATACACTCACCTGTAAAATTACGTATATCAGTACAGTGAATTTCATCGACCTTGATGTTACGTAACTGTTATTTAAATGACTTTAAAAATATTGCAAATATATAGTATAACTATGTTTCGAAACAATATTTTGTGACCCTAGTATTCTTGCGTATGATATGTAACAGGTGAAATGCATTTAAATTACATGTTTCCATTTTACGTAACAATTGTAAAGTGTATAAATATCATGCACATAAGAATATTCTTAATATTAGTATGTAAATAAAAACTATTGTCAGCGATTGTATC
>JANSTX010000444.1:0-14108 GCA_027564355.1 Penthetria funebris
TGAAGTAGATTTCGATTCAATTTTGTTGTTAACGCTTATAAAGTTTAAAATAATAATGGCTGCCGTTAATTTTAATATTAATAATAAGCATAAAATTAAATTACTTCTCCTTTCTATTTTTCAAAAAGCTTTAAAAAAAGATGAAGTGAATTTCATTTAAATTTTTTTTAAAAACTTAAATTTTTTTACAATAAACAATTACAATTTTTTTTTGTTGAAAAGTGACCAAACAATCAAAATCGAATTTAAAAAAAAGTTCCGATGTTATTATTTACATGAAATCACATTGATAACTTATACCGTTTTGTTTTTATTTCAAATTAAAACTGTATAGCTCTGATTTGCGTCGACCCATGTCAATTTTCATGTTTCAATTTTATGAATTACTATCTCAAAATAATTTTACTAAAAATTAAAAATGAATTGATAAAATTAATCAGTCTCTGCTAGGTGGTTTACATTGATAAAGGATATTGATATAGTATTTTAATTTTTCTAAATCTAAGAAATAATGTATGGTTTTTATATCAAAATTTATGCTGTATACCCTTTTTTAATTAACTAATTGTATAAAGGATATTTAATGTATCGCAATGTCTTTATTTACAAAAAAAAAATAATATGTTAAATTGTATTATAATTAATTGAATACAAAAGGCTAAAAAAAAGACTAACTTATTTTTATTTGATTTTAATTAATAGTAAAAAGGACTTTTAGAATTCACGTATCCACATCATAGTAAAAAATATTATACTATCGTACAGTCCTAACACATAAAAAGGGAAATAAAATGAAATTACATGTACTTATGATTTTAATGTTAACATGATGGGCTGTTATGATGGATAATGAAGAATGTAACATGTAATGTTATATGCATATTGTATATCCTTACAAATTAATATGGATGCAATTTTATTACCACAAATAATAAGAAAAGTCATTAAAAACAATGTAATAAAATACCATATTCATTATATCGTTTATCATTAATAATCATATAAGCAGTATTATATAAGTATATGTTGCATTTTTGTTGAAGACCACACAAGGGTATATTTTGAAAAATGAAAAAAAAAACAAAAAATTGCTCATCAAATAGGAAAACATTCAGAGCAAAATATTGAAAAACAAAAAAAAAAAAAATCCCAACGAAATTTTTTTTAATATAAACTAAAAGTGTTTTTTATTAGCAATTTTAAGGCAAACTGTTCCAAAGTATCTTACAATCTTTAGTACCCCATAACGTATAATGTTTGTTATTGGCACTCATGTGGAAAGTTGCTGCTGCAGGTTATTATACACTCATACTATTGCTGTATATGAGAATGCATATTTGCGTTTAAGTATGTCGAACAATTTTTATTTTATATTTTCTTCTTACTTTACGTTTATAGTTTTCTTCATTTTCGTTTTTTTTTCCCTTAGATCTTGTAGAATCTAATATGTGGATACATGAATACATAAAATTTCTTCTAGACATTGTGTTGAGAACTGAAAATCGATAAGATTTTACTGATTTTTTGCAATATTAAATTGAAACATAATGGTCAACAGATATAGATACGAGTATATTCTATAGATATATATGAAGAAGCACTATGAAACTAAGTATATTAAACAGTTCATCGTCAAAATATATGACTACACAACTGTATACGAGTGTGATGAGATTTAATAGGGATTTTAAATAAAGAGTCCTTTGACAAGATATGAAATTGTTGAAAATCGCAAATAGATATATGTAATAATTCCATTGGACAAAAAAATTAGTATATGAAATCTTATATACATAAATTGAAAATACAGATTCAATTGTACTTCATTGTTGGAAAGAATGACATTACACCACCATTAACATTGAGTGCAACTTCTGAACCTAATTTTATTATTTACTGTTATTTTAAGTTTTACTGTAATAATTAAATCGCATGCCGTTACTAAGGTTTAGCATCGCTTTCAATTGCCAAATAGGAGCAACGATTTTCTACACATTTCATTCTCAGACACGAAACTAATAGTTGTTGCAGAATATATGGCATATGTGTACAAAATGTAGTAGGTATTAGTTCGTTTACACAATGTCCCTATCTCTAACCGTTTACGAGATATTTCCATTTTAAACTAAAAAAAAAAAATCTAAAGATTATGAATTCCTGATACAAATTCACAAATGCAGGAAAATAGACCAACATTTTTCATCAAATGCAAAAATGGAAATATCCCCGTAAACGGTTAGTGATTGATGATGTTGGTACATTTTCCTACATTTGTGAATTTGTATCAGGAATTCATAATCTTCAGAAAATCGTTTTTTAATTTAAAATGCCAAATATCTCAGAAACGGCTAAATATAGAGTTTTCGTGTCTGTCGTATCCTAATTATTTCAATCGTATCCTTATTATTTCGTAAAACAAACATACTAGAAAAATATGTCAACAGTGTCATCCAAGTCAACAGACTCACGAAATTATTAATATTTAATATTAATAATAAATTACTATAAACATTTTCTAAATTGCACGTAATACCAGAGTATTTTCCTAATATGAAGTAAATAATATATCAATGCGGTATAGATTATTATGTGCAATATATTAAAGAGTTATATAGTATCTATACAATTAATTGTTCAAGAAGATTAAGTCGTAAAATCAGGAATATCAATAACAACAGAATGCACATACCATGGAGTATGATGGACTTTAACATCACCTGCAATAATAATCTTGGCATCTGGACATAAATATATTCAATTTTATCTGGAAATCTCTCAAATATAATAAGTGTCATTTAGTAATTTACGTTGATACTCTAATATTTTTTAGAAATCACACCAAATGGAAATATGGCAAAGTATATATTTTCATGTATGAGACTCTTAGAAATCTCCCCATATTCAAATGAATTGTTTTTTCTTAACATACAATTATAAATTAATCACACACTCTAGATCATTTATTTATAATTTTATAATTTATAATTACTATACTAATTTTTAATTACTATACCAATTTTAGTATCAACTGACCATCTACGTTAGAACAAATAAACGACAGGATACAACAAAACGGATATGTAACAAAATTAAAATTAATAAAACCACAAATTAAATTAATTTCAATTCTATCGGAACTAAACAAATTAGTTTAATAAAAAAAAAATAATACAATCTTTAGATCATATTTATGCCCTTTATCAAATATCCAAGTATTGTTGTATGCATAAGCATTTTTCAAAAAGCAATTAAATCAAATAGACCAAAAACTTTATGAAGGATGACGGATATGTGAATTCAACCATAACAAAAAAAAAAAAAAAATTAAAAAAATATACATCATTTTTGTCTACATTTTAATATCAAAATTTACCTTTAAAATGTTTTTAAAATGTGAAACCTGCTTTAATTAATTAATGAAACGTAGACCACATACAGAGTGCATTGAATATCCCGCTAGGGTCAAACCATAAAACTGGCACATACATTTTTATTACTTAATTTTCTTGACATACAAAAATTTAACGAATATTCGGGATAAAAAAGTTAAAATAAAAAAAAAAAAACTATGAGTAATTTATTCATTTTATCCAACATTTATAATATTCATGTTCATATAACAATTATAAAGAAATTAAAATCCATATAATTAATTAACATTGAAAAGTTCATACTGTTTCTTATTTTGATTTCAATTCAATTAAATAAAAAAAAATTGCTAATTTTGTTTTAATTTTGCTAAATTACACCTATGGAATTTATCTAATTGGATTGTAATGAGGGTAGTATAAATATATCACCACATCATAAATGGTGAACTCACTATTTGTGTAAAGAGACACACAGGTCATTGTACTATACTCGTAATATTACAAGTGTTAATATTTCATATGGAATACTTGAACCGCTAGTCATGTAAACTGATCAAGAACCTAAACCTAAACCTTATAGCTGTTATGAAACTTTCATTCGAAATATAAATATAAAGTCGCACATTTTACTAATTTCAATAAATTAAAATTGTTTTTATTGAAAAATTCACGAATCGTATCACTTCCAATATAATTAAACTATTTAAAACTTTACAATTTGCAGGATTGAGTGCAATTTTCCACACAATTGATAATTACATAATGCAACTGAATGTCATATAATAACGAAAAATATGGTGCAATCAGACAATGAACATGTTGCAATTATAGATACTTCAATCGTGTATAAAGTATTAATTAAAATTGACTGATACTGATACTTTTACTCACATTCTGTTGCTAATTACACTTTCAATGAGCAACGGAATAGTCTTCGGATTTTATATAATTATAAATCACTGATTGCATTACACTAAATTTTTGCAATTAAAATTAATTAAATGAATACACATTTTTTTCTTCTCACAACAACCAAAATCATTAAGTAATAATTTTAATTACATTTTTACATTTCTTTTGTAAATAATAAAAAAATTAAATAATTAAATGAATTAATTTGGCAATTTGAAAAGATTGTGCTTATACCCGCCATAAGTTTTGTTGATTATTTGCGGGAAAAAATTATAATAAATTTAAAGTGCTGCAAAGAACCAGAATGCCCATGTTTTTCAAATAGCTTATTTTAACAGTGTGTATTGGATACATAAAATTTAATTTTAACAATATTATGTTGATATTCAAGAGCTCCTTCACACAAGTCAAAATATCCATTTATTTTTTGATATATGAACAAGAGATAATAAAATTTTATCGCTTCCAATGTCAGTTTAAATTTCACATGCAATCAATTGAATTTTAAATTATGGGCTAATAATTTTATATGCAGATAGTTATGGTAAGTATTGCATGTTATATTAAATATTGTACATAAATAACATCTTCGTTTAATAAACAAAATCGACAATATTCAATTTATATATCCTTGTTATAATTTTTAAAACACGTTCATTTCAATTTTCTTAATTGATATTTAACTTAAAAATATTTTTTTTTTATTTTGTAATATATATTTCAGTTATTAACTATAAGATAGTTAATATTATATTAAATATGTTTATGTTTATATTAGGTCTTTTCAACTTCTTATTCGTTAGGTCATAGATCTGTGTTTAAATTTCTCGCCATCCTATAGACCATGTTCCACCTGGTTGTTGTTTCATTGCAATATTTGCGATTCTATTATTTAGCATTCTTTCAACATGTTTTATAAATTCGAACTTTAAAATTATAAATTCTATTAACATGGACTTGCTTAAGTTTAAGCTTTCAGCATCTTTTTTTAATGCAAATAATAGACGTTGCAAGTCGTTCTCATTTTCTGCAATAAGAACAGCATCGTCCTTATAACAATTAAATATTTTTAGAAAATATATATTTTCATATCATGTAAATTGAAAAAAAATTGTTTAGTCGCCAGAAACTTATATTTGTTTCGTTTCACACAATATAAACCTTTAGATTGATTAAGAATTGAGCTTTAAATATGAATCGTGACTTTGCTGAAGCTTTTCCTAACATTAATTAAATGGTGTATATATTTGCTGAAAACAAGCAAGTTCATCTTAAAATATAATATAACAAATTTTAAATTATTTTAAAACATAGTGAATTTTGCAGTCAATAAACTGAAATAAATTCCATAAAAACGGGCTATAAAGATAATAATGGAATATGTTCCTCAAGTAGAGCAAACCAGTGTATATGAAATATGTATACTGAGTTACGTGGCTTATTAAAAATAATCGTATTCTTATTACTTTCTTACCATATATTAACGAGTATATTCTCAGTAAATGTAAAATTGTTATGGGTGGCATTGTTAAAGACAAAGTTTTATTATATGCTTGTATGTTTTCTGTTTTTTCTTTTTTTTTATATGGCAAATAAATATATTTTTATATATTTGTAATATACTCATAGCCATGGCTGAAGAATTGGAGTGGGTTGATTAGCTACATGTTCTGCATGTTATAGCAACAGAAAAAAAAGCAACTTTCTTATGGTTATTTTTATGTCTATTCCAGTAATGATAATAATAATAATAATAATAATAATCCAAAAGTGGAAAAAAAGTTGGAAACAAAGATTGTTAAAAAAAAGTTATCACCTCTTCAACAAGAACGAAAAAAATTGTTATTTATTTGATTTTTTGTACAGTGTTAATTTGATTTTCTCTCCTCTGTACATTCTTTCCATCTTCCATAAAATATTTGAAGTTAAAGATCGCACACACATAATTTACACTAATATATACGACGATATACTACATATGATCTGCCTACGTTTCATTCAATATTACATTAGATTATTATATTGGTTCTACCTATATTATATTACTAATAATAATATTTTCGCAATGGATCCACCAAAGCCTTTTAGAAATCTCAGAAGACTTAAATGATTACCCATTTAATAGTGCGTTGTTTAGCACAAAGAATGGCATACTATACAGCAGTTTAATTTAATTGGCTCATTTAAATTGCATGTTATCTAACTGTGTATAATATAAATATATAATTTAACAATTGTACAATTACGCGTATGGTTTTTTAAAGTTACACCCATGTCATTAGATCAAGACAATGGTAATATATAATATTTTATATATTATATGAGAGACAATGAAGTTAAACTATGAGTAGGTCTTTTTTAACTTCAATAAAATCTTTGACTATTTAAAATATCTAGTATTGGTAAAATAAACTTATGGTCATTGATCTATACGAAGAATATTGTTGTTAGAAAACTTTTTAAATAGAATGATGATCAATATATAAACATTGTGCACATGAGTTAAAAGTTTACATATGCCACTGTAATTTACGACTATTTTGCGTAAGAATATGCTAATCCTGAATGACTTACTTTATAATTACCTAAAATTTTTAATTTGTTCCTTCAGTTGATGAGAACAACATTTTCGAAAATATTTTCAACAGACAGAGCAGTACACAACTCATTCGCTTCGGAAGATTACTAAATTGTTTAAATTTTTTTCCACTTGGAAAAAAAAAAACTACTTTACTATTATAATGGTCATCATCAAATTAATCATCAAAATTTGCAGAAAAAAAGCAAGCTGCTATTATAAAATGTTTGGACATTTAATTGGTATCATCACATAAAGCTCAACTGACAAAATCATATTCTTTTGTTTTATTTTTTATAACAATACTACCATATTCACCAAACTTGAACTAAATAATCTTTTTTATATGGTTCATTTTGAAAGTTAAGGTTGTTTGAATACCCTAAAGCCAGCAGCGGAGAATGGTAACAAAATTCACAGTCTTTTTAATAATTTGTCGATTTTTACAATTTCCACAAATCGATAGAAATGGTAATTATACTAATTGCTAATCATCTCTTAAGTTATTAAATGGAGAACATTTCGAGGATTCTAATAATCTCTATTTAAGGGAGTATATTTTTTGTGTCAATTTGTTCAATTAATTAATTGATGATAAATTTAAATATCAATTAAATAACAATATTTACATCAGATTAATATCCATATAATACTCGTAAATATGCCCATTTAAAATACCATAAGCATCCCATTCGCTGTCATTAAACACAATAAAAAACATTAAAAAATAATTCAAATTTTCCAGTCAAATAATTTTTAAATTTTGTTAATATTTAAATTTAAATTAAACTCTCTCATTACCATACCATCAATACCACCATCAAAACCACATAATCAAAATAAATATTATAATTTACTGTAATTGGAGGACGACAATTATATTGATTTTCTACCATTTTCATAGGAAAAGCTATATCCCTTTACAGTTGATATTAAAATAATCAAAGTATGTACAAAAATGTATATGCAAATAGAGGGTAAAATTTTCTTTGTAATGGAGTTCATAATGCCTTAACCTTATTTTTTGATACAAATATTGCTTTGCCCATATATTGAAAGATACAATAATATGGGTATGTTTCCAGTTTCATTAAAAGTCTACAATTTCTATGATTTTGATAACAAATAATGAGAAGGAGTAGTATACTTATAGTAGGAGTGTATACATATACGGAATATATACAGTCGTATGGTTAATATATTTCGTCATTATTTCCATCCGGCATATTCTATGAAAATGTGTATCATTTTTGAACTTTATACAATGTAATAATTTAGAAAATCAAAATAAAAGAATTCAATTCAAGAAAATTCAATGAAATTGAAGTCGTTATCAATATAAAGTATATTTTTCAATATATTTTTAATGGCTTAAATTTTATTACCACATTACCGAAAAATGAATTTTCTTATTGCACTTTTATAACATTAAGGTGATCTTACCAATTTTCAGTAAATACATACAACATACTTTCGAATATAGCATATATCAAATGTTGCTTCCGTCATTCAACCATAAAAAACAATAAACTTTCAATATTTCCTTATTACTTACTTCAACTGTTAATATTTGGAACAAAAAGTTATCATACATCATTTACCAAAATCTTCGGCATCGATGATTCTTAAGAAGACTTCATAACTTAACGATCATAATTTATATCACATATAAATAGAAAATTGTTCAATAGAATAATTCATTATTTCACTCAGTTATTATCAAATATTAGAATAATCATCTATTTTTAGAAAATGCTTAAATATTATATAATATGATTTGTAATCCTTTGTCACTTGACTACTACTTCTTCTAGGCAATATCTTTTAAATACGATTGCCAAACCGACTGAAAGAAGGACTGCGATTAAATGCTTAGATAACCTTTTTTATATTTATTATTTATATATAATATAAATATAATAAAATTAAAAAAATTATTTACAATTAATAATGTAATTCTATAACTTTTGCTATGTTGTGTAACTAATACTTTCTATAATAATATTAATTTCATTCTTTCTCAAAAATATCAGCACTTTTCAGAAGTTGTACACCGAATAACTTGTCAATGCAAACTCTTAATCCATAATTAATAAGAACTTACTAATTGGTGACTGTTTCTTGAAAGTCGCATATAATTGGAGCTGAGAAAAAAATTTCTGTACTTTAATCCTTTTAATATTGTACATAGATGACTTCAACCATTTAGTTTCACAAACAGTTGATTCACTTAAAACAATTTAATTCTTCAATTCTTAAAATGTTTCTTGATTTCTATATAAAGTTTCTATATATTCTATGGTTAATAATTGGAATACTTTGTTAAAACCTTTTTGTATATTAATCGTAAAGCCTATAATACTGGAAAATATTTTAATTTTCCTATTTTATACATAATATTTGTATATAATAACATAACTTAATACATACTTCATCAATTGCGAAAATTTAAACTTAATTAATTCCTGTATTTACTTAAATGTATATAAACAAGCACCCTTTCTGTATAACATTCAATTCAAATTCAATTCAAATCCAGGACCATTTTCCATTTTAGATTAATTCGATGCAATTCACTTTAGCATTTTGCGTAGAAAATTAAACATATAGCGACAGTTTGACATTTATATTAAAGTTTTGGAAATTAAATTTTCTGATCCTTGAATGTAAAATAACGTTTAAAATTTTGGCGACATAAGCTTAAAATAATTATATTCTTGGATGTTAAATGATAATGAGTTATGGATTAATTAATTTTCGTGTTCATTATTTACAGAAACCATTTATATCATATGTCATTAAAATTTTGTAATGTACCAGCAGTATAATTTAATAAATTATCATGTCACAAAGACTGTATTAAATTGTTTATTAAATGTATATTTTCGATTGTATTTATAATAAATAGAAATGTTATACATTCAGATTGGGAAAAAAAAAAATTACCATTTAGGAAATCATAAAGGAATTGCTATAATAATATGTACATATAAGTAATATGAATGATATACGATAACATTGGAAATATTCGGGAGAAGAATTCATGTGGGTGATACATTAACAAATCTCGACAGATTTTAGGTCTATCGTTAGTATATTCTGTGTCAAAAATATTTTCGCATCAAAGACACTTTATTTCCCGCCAGGTTGTTGAGGGTTTTGTGGCCAAATTATACATGCTGTAAAGAACTAAAGTGGTTATACCTCATAGTTTCAAGAATAAAACAAATTACTATTTGCATAATATTATATAATAAGTCAGATTCTAATATAAAATAATATTAATAGCAAAATATGTATGAAATAAGTGCGTTAAAGAAAAGGAAATATAGTCAAAAGTTGAATGATTTTCAAACAATTTTTCGAACAATGAAAAATATGATTTCCCATATCCGGTTTTATCAAAACCGAAAAATCAATTTTATTATTTAAATAAATTTATATTAACCAAAATTTTTAAATAAAGAAAAAAATAGTTTCATTATTAGAAAATTTTGCACCAATTCGTAAGATACATACGTATATATACTATGACCATATCAGCATCAACATCCCAATTACAAAAAATGATGTCTCAAGCAACTAAAAAACAATTATTTGTTCCACCAAGCGAACCAAGAGAAAACACTAAAAATGCATTTAAAAGATAACAACGGCACATTTTTAAGTTTAAAGTAGCACAATCCTAGAGCATCTGCTAAACGGGTGTGACCTTCAAAATGGCAAAAATTTGATGCTGTCCGCCCTTCTCACCATTTAAATAGGCAACTAATAATGCTACCTGTTTATGACTATACACAAAACATGCGCCAGGACAGCATGCATCTTTCTTTCTAAAACGCCAATACTATATCTTTAATCGTTAACGAGATATTCATACTTTTATTGAAAAACTAACTCTTTTGCTGATTATGTTTTCCTGTTATAATTCCAAAAATGTGGAAATTTGTGCTACTTTAAACTTAAACTAACAATATGTAGATTATATTGTAAACGGTAATAGTTCGAGAGGAGGTGTTTTAGAAAGCGATATGAGTAATAGCCAAGCGCGTATTTTGAGTGTATCCTTGGGCATTTGTGAAACGGGTGTGACCTTCAAAATGTCAAAAATGCGGTGCTGTCCGGCCTTTTCACCATTTAAATAGGCAACAAATAATGCTACCTGTTTTTGTCTTTACTCAAAACATGTGTAAGGATAGCATGCATCTTTCTTTCAAAAACGCCAATCCTCTATCTTCAATCGTTAACGAGATATTCATACTTTTATTAAAACTCTTGCCCTTTTACTGATTATGTTCTCCTGTTATAACTCCAAAAATGTGGAAATTTGTACTACTTTAAACTTTAATTAACAATATGTAGATTATCTTGTAAACGGTAATAGCTAGAGAGGAAGTCTTTTAGAAAGGGATATGAGTAATAGTCAAGGGCGTATTTTGAGTGTACCCTTGAGCATCAGTGGCAAAAAATCCGGAGGTGCTCGCCCTTTTCACCATTTAAATAGGCAACTAATAATGCTACCTGTTTACGCCTATACACAAAACATGCGCCAGGATAGAATGCATCTTTCTATCTTAAACGCCAATCCTCTATCTACAATCGTTAACGAGATATTCATACTTTTATTTAAAAACTTAATCTTTTACTGATTATGTTCTCGTGTTACAATTCCAAAACTGTGGAAATTTGTACTACTTTAAACTTAAATTAACAATATGTAGAATACCATGTAAATGGTAATAGTTAGAGTGGAAGTGTTTTAGAAAGGGATATGAGTAACAGTCAAGCGCGTATTTTGAGTGTGTCCTTGAGCATCTGATTTACGGATTTGACCTCCAAAATGGCAAAAATTCGGTGCTGTTCGCCCTATTCACCATTTAAATAGGTAACTAATAATGTTACCTGTTTATGCCTATACACAAAACATGCGCCAGAATAGCATGCATCTTTCTTTCTAAAACGCCAATCCTCTATTTTCAAGCGGTAAAGACATTCTTACTGTTATTAAATGATTTTTGGAATTGTAACAGGAGAATATAATCAGTAATAGAATAAGTTTTTTAGCGAAAGTATAAATTATGAATATCTCGATACGATTGAAAATAGATTATTTCAAATTTGTAGTTAATAAATAATGGCTTATTATCTATTTTTTCAACAAGTGTGAAAAGCGAGCATTCGCGTCAGTTAAATTTACAAAATACCCAGATCTCAACTTTCTGACAAAAACCGTCCGTTAGATATTTTAATATCGTCCAAAAGTGTACCTGATTAAAATTATGTTCTCATGTTACTGATATTCAAAATAAAGGAAATTATCATTGTTTTTAACAAATTTGGAAAACTTTTATCAGGAATCCAGAATTTTACTCTGATGATTTTTATGAATTTACAGTTAGAGACTGTAACACATTAGTATACATAAACGTAGATTCAGAGTCTTTGGATATATCAACTTTATATGTGGAATAAATTATACTGAAAGAATTAAATCCTAGTTTTATATCGTAAAGTAATTATACTAATTGACAAATTCAATTGATTGATTTGAAATTTACTTTCTTTTATTCTTTGTACAATGTATGAAATTGTATCATATAAAATCTAGTAGAAAATCTGTTAAAACAACATAAACAAAAACAATTTGAAACTACTAGACCATTAAAATAGGAGAAATAAAAACGAGGAAACATCAACAAAAACCTAAAACTACGAGTATATACAGAAAATAAAATGAAAAACTAACCAACTTTTCCTTTCATGACTTTTCTTTTAGAATTAATGGAAAAGTTAACAAAGTCTCGTATAGTTGCATTTGCTTAGGTTCTGATTTTAGTGATTTTAGCAATTAGTTTCTCCTTTATTCTATATGATATTGTTAGCATATAATTAAATTTTATTGTTTATTTGTTATAATGCGAGAAGTGTTGTTTGCTTAATGAATTTAGTAAATACAATAAAATGTTTAAAGTAATTTTATCAAAATATGCATAACATTATACATGTGAATAGGTTCTCGTTTTTCCATTGAATAGAATTTTGATGTAATTACATCGAAAATCAGTTTATTACTTTGAAGTATTTTTTCGCATATGGATTTACTATGAATGTTTTAATTGTATTTATACATCTTATTGCATGGTACTATATCAAAAGGTCTGAGACTATAACAATTACATATAAGGAACGGCAAAAAAATTATATAGAAAGTTCTAAATACCAGAATTGGACAACTTCAGTGTAACAAACTACAAACATTTTAAAATTGCATTCTATAAAAATATTTTCTATAGGTAAAATGTCAATTTTCCTTCTGTTATAGACACTGAACGGACAACTACCGTGTTACATATAATGCCTATAATAATGTCAATCGATTTCTGATGTGTGACCTAATAAATTATTACAAAAGGGTTCTGTTTTGCGTTAATGTAATTTTTTTTTTCCGGTTTATGCTTTATTACATTCCTATAAAAATCACATTTACCGTCAATAGAGCATCAGCCATTTACTTTTTACGGCTTACTTTTTACTACCATCATATTGAATGGATATTATATGGTTAAAATGTACATAGCTAAGAGTTTACGATGTAGAATAATGTAAATAAAATAGTATTACATTGTATAGTAATATTCAATATGCCTGCCTATTTATTCAATAATATTGTACATAATATTTTTTTTTTTCAATAAATAACATGATAATGATGGATATGCACATATTACAGACATGCAAAGCAAAATATTTGCGATCACCGTCATTCCGTATATTATATTAACTAAGACAATTCTAGAAATATAGTCTATATTGTTCGAACGTAAAATAGTCCTGTAATCGTAATCGTAAGTAGAGCATACATATCCGAACACATTTTCATGAACAATCAAGTCTAACATATTTCTTGAGCAATCACCTGTTCTGTTCAAGAAAACAGAAAATTTTGTTCCTATAATATATTGTTCAGTTATATGTTTATCTTACACATAGACAATCTATAATTCCTTTTTATACTCCACATACTTTTTATTTATACTTACTATGCATACTTTTCACTTAAATTGCCATCAATTAGCATAATTTTTATTTTTGACACTATATTTTTGCGCTTTAATCACGCATAATTTTATACTTACACTTTTTAATTTCGCAATTTCTATCGTTCCTGGTGGCCTGGTACTAGTAGTATTGAAAATACTATAAATATTTAGTATGCATACTTACATACTCGTACCAAATATGGTTTT
>JANSTX010000455.1:11712-38821 GCA_027564355.1 Penthetria funebris
ACAGTTATAATCAAGTGCAATATCATCGACTGATAGTCGCAGTGTATGACCTATCCAATTCCACTTTCTTCGGTTAACAATTCTGTTTATCACTATTCGATAAATTATATACTATTACAGTTATAACAGTCTATAATTCTATTGTATTTAATCAGATCCCATATGAAGTATGAAAATTGTTCTAAAACTTTATGAAATGTTCTATCCAAACAATATGCAAGAATAGCACCACATATCTAATTGATTTATGAACCTAAAAATTGTAAAAGTTACAAATAATAATTATAATCATTTTTAAAGTTTATTTTACGAGTAAATCGTTTTTATAATTCAAATTTATCATTTCTTAATTATATTTTCGGTAACATCATTTATATTTGTATTTTTAAAAATTTTAGGATTTGCAACCCTAAAGACATGCGGAATCATTCCAACTAATGTGCTAAAAAGTTCCTCAGATATATCATCTGGTAATAGTAATTGTAATGTACTAAAATGTAGAAATATTTATTAACATTATATTATTTAACATTATTTATTTAACAATAAAAATATATACCTTAATTCTGCACCACCCCAAGTAGCAGATTCTATCATAAATCCTTTTGTGCATTTAAAAATTAATTCAGCTCTCCGCATACACCATGAAACGGTCATATCCTACAAGAATTATATTTAAGTAAATGCATTTTTCTTTCTGATAAATTATGAAAAATAAAATTACCTCAGACATATCATGTCTTAATAATGCTGGTATAGTTAACATTGTAATATGATATCTGCTTGCAATTTTAAAAATATTTCTTAATCCCATTATAACAGGATGTCTTGAATTAATTTCATCCGGACTTTGATGAAAATTAAAGTAAATAATTAAATATTTATTTAAAAAATACATATTATATTTATTATTGTACCTATTAAATGATTCATCAGATATCAAATGGAATATAATATGAGATTGTGATAGATTTGAATGTCTAGTAATAAAAAAATCACCAGATTTTAGTTTATTAAATTTTTTTTCAATATTTTTATCTTTAATTGGACTACCACCACATCCTCTAATTTTTTGAAGATCATATTTTATTTGATCAATTTGTTCATTTATCTAAAAAAAAATTATACCAAATTGGTACATATAAATGTAATATAACTAAGTTTTAATATTATATTATTATCTACCTGATTAAAATGAAATTCTGTAGACATACTTGCATTTTTGAATACTTTATTATTTACGTTAATACTTCCCGATGGTGTTAATACAACAATAGCACATAAGGAACAAGAATAAAGTCCAAGTGCCATATTAAAACCAATATATCTATTATTTTAAAATTCTTTAAATAATATAAATTGCTATAAAACAAATAGAAATCACCTTTCATTTAAATTAAGGGAACTACATAAATCATCTATGTCACCACTAAGAACTCTTATATTATGCATATGCTTTAATTGTGAGCCTAGATGTATTGTAAAACTTTCTTCCATTCTTGGTGTTTGTGATACAAACATTGATGATCTATTACCAATAAGAATTAATGATTGTGAACTTTGTTTTTTAATCCATTCTTTGTACTGATGTTTTTGATGACCTTTTGTTGCTTCCAATTCAGATTCATATTTTTTTCGAATTGCATTTAACAAAGAATATTGCTGTGTTAAAAGCTGATTTATATCCTGAAGTTAAACAAAATAAAAAAAAAGAAAATATTTTTATTATATACAAATTCTATTTAAGAAAGAAAAAGAAAATAAAAATATATTATTGTACATCTGAAGTAATTGAAATATCTAATTGTTGTAACTTCGATTCCATTTCATTTTGTTGATTTAAAGTTAATGTTCCAATTTCAGTATCCATTTTAATAGTTAAATCTCGAATTTCTTTTGCAAACATTCTTTCCTTTGTGAACACTTCTCTCCATAAAGATGAGTGTATGAGACTGAAATCAATATTTGTTTAAAAGCTTCAATTTTTTTTTATTATTTTAAAAATAAAGGATAATAATTGTTGTTATTTATTTTATTCATTGGTGACGAATGTAGTGGCCGACTATCTTGGAGGTTACTCAATCAATCTTTGCCTTCACGCGATGTCACCGGTAATTCGATCATGTCATATGTCAGTAATGGTGTGCGTTTGAGGCCTAAAAACAACTCAACAAAAAACTAGGTAGCTGGGGACTTATGCATCACTCTACTGAAATATTCAAATGTATAACTGAATAATTATGCTTTCAATTATAGTTATATGCTATTATATGCATATTTGAAACGGAAATAACATCGTAATGCCACCCTATGCGCTCTCGAGACGTAAATATTCAGATGATGATGGATTCGTTAAAACAATATTAATTTACCTATGAAAAGATTCGGCAAAATTTTCTTCATCTGAAGGTCCAATACTTTCAGCAAATTCTAAAATCTCATCTTTATATTTTCTTTCGGTATCTCTAATAATTGAATCTAAATCTATTTGTCCATTTCGTGCTTTATTCAATAAATCTTCATCTCTATTATTATAATAATCTTGATTTTGTTTATCAATAAATAATTTAATTTGATCACACATATCTAGAATAGAAATTTAATTGTGATAATTTATATAAAATATATTCTATACGATAAATGTGCGTGAAAATATTATAGACAAAAGGACAGCTGTTCAATTTAAATGAAATATTTTTAAAGGAAATGATAAAATTTACATATCCCAAATTAACTGATATCGAAAAAGAATCATCAGGGCAGCAGTTGTACGTTGTTATGTTCGTCTAGGAAGCCGCCGTCATACATATATTTGTAATACGTTAAACTATTCCGATTTTATGTGATATAAATATCACAGAAGTTCATCTAACCTAATCATATATTGATTTAATTTTGATATGCATAGTTTTTAAATATACTAATGTATGTATTGACTATAAAGATTTGAATACTTTGGTAGATTGATTCTGTAAGCCACATATTTTATTGGTGGAATGTTTGTACACAAAGGTAATATAGGTTGAACTACCTGTGAATGCTAGTCGGTCACTCAATTAACCATTCTAAATTACAACAAAATGCACTGTAAATTTGTATAAATATTACCTTCAAAATTGCTATCCCAATACGCTACATTGATTACGTTTGCTATTTGATAACACAATTCATTAACATTCCCTTTAAATGGAAATTGAATTGGATATTTGCAAGTTGTTTCTTTATCATCATAACTATTTTTAATTATATATTGAAACTCAATCATCTTTGGATATAAAATTGTAATGCGTTAATGATTGACGACACCGTCGTTGTAATGACGATATAATTTGAGGGTGTGTTATATGGTTTATAAAAACATGATCATAAATGTTGAATTCAAAATTTACTTTATAGCATTTAAATAAATATTAATAATTGATAACTATAAATCAAAAATTTAAAAAAAAATTATTAATAATAGAAAACTATGTATGCAATTAATTATAAAAAGTATCAAAAATTGTTTATATACATTTTTTTATTTTGACAGTTTAATTCAAGAATATATATATATAAATAAAACGATGGGATGGAATTCTAATTTAGTTTTCGAAATTAAACCATGGATGGCAAGATAGACTGGGTATTGACTTTAATGATTATGATCTAGTACTTCAGTGGTTCATTTCGATAAATATTGAACGTTCTCTAAACTTAACTACTTGCAATAAAAACAACGCATTTTTATTGCCATTTTGTTTGGTTAACTGACTTCTGACAACATTAAGCTTATGAAAAGTATGTTTTGTTTTATGTCTTTAAATTTGTTTTTAATTAATAATTAAATTAAATTTTTCTTAAAATATTTCAGGTTTTCCGTAACATTGTAAAACGATATTAATATTAAAATAATTGTACAACTAACGACTAAAAAGACAATTGCTCATTAATTGTAATAATTTTTCGTGATAAGTTTGCGATCAAGTAATTGAAGATTGAAACTGATCTAGTTTTGTAGTTATTTTATTACCTTGATTACTACTTCAAGTATATCACAACATTTTATAAAGTAGATCGTTTTCGTTTTTGTTTTAGTTTAGTGAGTTATAATATGTTAGTCAAATTGTCACAAGTGCTAACATACATTTTTGTATGAAAAATTATACCAATTACTATGCATGTTTTTCGGGATAAACGAGTGTATATGCTTGCCACCTGTTTGTATAGTAAGTTAACATCTATTTTTATATATATATATATATATTTAAGAATTTGATTAGCATTTTGCATTGAATGTCATTAATGTTCTATTCTATAATAATTACATACACTATGTAAAGTCACTGGTGACGAATTGAGTGGCTTACTATCTTTAAGGTTACTTAAACCATCTTTGCCGTCACGTAGTTTCATCAATGCACCGGTTTCCAATACATGTATAGCATCAAAACCAAACAAATTGCACTAGTATCTGATATACAGTGAACGTAATTGATTGCTTCAATATTTTAATAATTCGGTGTGTAAATCCATAGGTATCTAGTTTTGTCTTAAAATGTTTATCTGTGTGAATAAACATTTAACAACAAATAAACAAGCCACTAATATCTGTATTTTTAACTTTTATACTGTCATTGTTTCGATGGAACCGCGATAAGGTAATTGCTTCTAATCATTTGAACTCGTAGAACTATAAATAAAATTTACCAACTGAAAAATATACCATCAATTATAGCTTTTTATCAACTTGTCGACAAACATGACATTAACACAATCTTTTTAACACAGTATTACTGACATAAATCGTAATCGTGTTACCGATGAACACGTGTAAGTAAAGATAGATTGAATAACCTCGATTATAATCTGCCACTCCTCCATTTGTCACATTTTTATTGAAATGGATCAATAGCAAAAATTTTTTTCGAAAGAATTTAACCAATTCCAAAAATCTTAACAATTCATATTTAGTTTCTCGTGTGCTTTTGGCATTAGGGAAATGATTTTAAAACCATATTCATACGAAATGCCTAAAATAGTTTAAGGATTTAAATGTGCTTACTTTCATATACTGTTATTAATTTTAAATTTATCATTTTTATAATTTTAGATTAAATTTGGGATAATATATGTACCGCAATATTTACGAAAATTCAATAACAACTTAAATTAGAAATTAGCAGCCATATCAAAATGCGTTACAATACAAGAAATAACGCAGTTATACTAAATAAACATTTAAAATCATTTGATCAAAATGAAAAACTACAATCGAATATTGAACATAAAATGAAACGATGTACTGTTGTAAATGCTAAAAAACAAACAAATGAAATTAAAGAAGATGTAATATGTGCAGTCAAAATTAAATCGAATATTGTACATCAAAGGAAAAGGTGCACAGTTATAAATGATAAACAGCCAACAAATGAAATTAAACGAGATGTAATTAATTTTAATGAATTTAAATTAAAAAAATGTACAGTCAAAATTAAACGATGTTATTCTGATGAAATTGAAACATTAATAAATATAAATAAGATAAATGATAATATTCATAGAATAGATAACCAAGATCAAAATGTTAAACTAAATGATATAAATAACAAAATACAACCAATTAAAAATCAGAATAATATAAATAAATTTAATTCACTAAAAAAATTGAGCTTAAATACAAACTTAATAACTACTGACAATGAAATAGAAACATATACTGAGATACCTAAAAATATAAATATTCTTACAGAAAACGAAACAAATAAATTTAAAGAAGAATACTTTGAACAATTATCCAATGATAAGAAACGTACAAATAAAACATGTAATAAATTAAAGGAGATGAATCAAAATACAACGATACCTATAAAAAATGCACAACATTCAATAAAATCCAATATAACAAATTCCAAAATCAATTCAATACATAATATTAGAAATCTAATAAATGGTGACACAAACGAAATAAAATTAAACAATGATAAAAAAAAGAAACCAATTTATAAAATAAATGCAAATGATAACGTTACAGCAAAGGTTATTGGAAATAAAAAAGAAAAAAGTAACATTTATAATTATTTACCAGATAATTCAACAAATAATGATGGTGATTCAATGAAAGAAATAATTGAAAAATTACGTAAAGAGAAAAAAATAATAGTAAAACGACCACATATTCAAAAAAGAACACGTAATACAAATTTACCATTTTGGGCAGATGGAAATAAAAATAAAATAAAAAATATTGGTATTATAAAGAAAAAAAATGTAATTTCATCGGAAAAATTAATAGAATCAAAAGTTTGTAAGAACAACAATACAATTGCTCACATTAATGATAATAATAAAAATACATCTCAGAAAATATCATCGCCGAGTACTACTATTCCAGTCATTAATTTGGCTGATGTAAATGATAATGAAATTAATAATATTAATTATAATGATGATATTCTTCATAATGATCACGATAATGATCATATTATTTCAATTGATTCTGATTCTGATGATCATAATGATTCATTATCTATAATAGAAAATGAAAATGATTGCTCTATAAATAATTATAATAAATTATTAGACATTAGTGAAAAAATACCAATTGTTAGAAAATCTATAAACAAAAATTTAACAACAATAAAACATTCAACACCAATTCAAACGAAAAAACCATTAAATACATATATTAGAAATTCAAATAGAATGAATAAGATTCTATCTTTAAGACAATCCGAAATAAATGAATCGATGAATAGAAGTCTATTACCAAATTTAGACGATACTTCGCCATGGCGTCTGACAAATTGTATTCGTTCACAACCATCTGATAATATTTTACAAATTTCAAGTAAATCAATATCAGAAAATACAATACAAAAATGTTTAGAAACCATTTCAGAATCTCAAAAAATATCAGATAATGATGATAATAATTTAAATATTCATTCTAATATTGAAAATATACAACCATATTGTGATGGTGACTTGAATGAAGTGCAAGAAAATGTCCAACCTATTAAAAGTAAAAATTCAATAAAACATAGTTTCGAATTGGAAAATAAATTAATAAGGCGCCCACTTCAACCATTAGTTAGAAAGAATTTGGATTATTTAAATACTGCAAATAATTCAAATAGGAATAGTATTGGCATCGAAGTTAATGTAAGTATTATTATAACTTGTTGGTTTAAAGAAGTCGATACAACTTTGATATGCTACTAATTTAACATACAACTAAAGTTTAACAACAATTATATAAAATCAGAGTTGAAGAAATATCAACGCGTTTTGAGTTCTCGATGCCAATTGAAATAATTTATTTTTTTTTTTTTATTAATTTCATTCTAGTTACCAAAAATAATGCCACTTACTCAAATTCCCAAAGAGTCAATTAAAGTTACCGCAAATGCACATCAAAAAGAAAATCAAACAACGAATGAGAATGATAAAAACCAACAGTTAAATCAATCAAATAAAATTGATAATTATTTTGGATTTACAGATGAATCTGATAATGAAAATGATCATAGACATCATAAAAATCATAATTCAAATGAACTTAAAAATAATTTAAAAAATTTATTGAAAAAACAACAGAAATTTTTAACAACAAAAAAAGCTAAACAAAATAGTAGATCTAATGAAAGTAAAGTAATTTGTGATGTTTTGCCAAATCGTTTAGAAAAACAAAAAGATATTCGTAAAGCATTTGCTTCAAAATCAACACCATTGATAGATAATATAATTTTAGACAAAATTCATGATAATATTGATCAGACGTCTACAAATTGTTTTGAAAGTGGTAGTACATTGTCGTCGAATCCAAATGATGCAACTGAAAATGATTTAACATTAGTTATATTTAATGATTTACGTGCTTTTAATAAAAGTGTAAGTAGTTACATATTATTTAAATTAAACATAAAATAAAATAATGAATTTGGTTTTTTTATTTCTATTTCAGACGGTAAATAGAAGTTATTGTAAACGAAAACGTTATGAGACGTTAACCGAAGATGAAACTGATGCTGGTAGTTCACATGAATACAAAAAAAGAGATAATAGAAATAAAAAACAAATTAGACAAGATGAGATTCATGTAAGTGTTACTATTCGATTTATGTTCCATATAATAGTTATACGAGAGGATCAATCATTCTTATTAACTGAATTCCTGATCAAGTGATTAGTGTAACCGTTGATAATAAAGATACTTAATAAAAAATTGTAGATGTTAAGGGGGCAGGTTAGGCATCTATTTAGGAACTTACAGCAATTCCACCAAAATAGGTAGTTTTGGTAGATTAGACGGAAATATAATGCCGACCTTTGACTTACGTATATTGACAGTGGAGTTAGTTTATTGTTAAGCACCAAAGCAAAGCATAGTCTTTTTTTAAATCAATATCTGCAATATTCAAGAGTATAGTATATATAACAATTGATCGAAACAAGCACATTATATATGAATAACAATGACGCATTTTATAGTCAAATTATAGCCCATCGTGCATTTCATATATATAAAAAACTATTTAGTCTATATACATTTATTCATCAACAACATACTCGTAAAGTTGTGCTTAATCGGGTGCAAATATTATACAAAATCAACAAACATCCTACAAAATCTACGAATATAGTATATCAGTTTAATGAAGGCGTAGGGAAAAATGCACGATTGGATATATGCGTAAACATATCGAAAATATTGCAGATTCGGTACATAACATAAGGTAAACTTACCATCTGATGAAAAAACTGACTTAAAAGTGCTACAGAACAGAACGTTTAATTCAATCCAGCAATAGATGTTTACTTTTAAATGAAAAAACTGGACATAAGGTTTAAACTGGAGCGACTATTTGGGTATAGTTTGTAGTTTGGTCTAAAAATTAATGTCTCAAAGACGAAACTAATGAAAACGAATGTTCTTTGAATGGCATGCCATTTTTGTTTTACTTCTGTAGTATGAAACAATGGGCGGGCACCAATTTTATTATCTGTTCCATTGATCGTATGCTTTTCCTTCCATGTTTAAGTTAATTTTGTTATTATTTATGAATCCTGAATCGTATAATTTGATCATTGGTGCATTGTTAATACACAAAATTTCTTAAATTACATTATAAAATTTACTCATATTTATTTTTTTTGATTTTTAGAGAAAAGAATTGGATATATTTGCTGAAGATTTTAATGCTATGTGTGACGATGTTGACAAATTTGATTTGCTTGTTGAAAAGGTCAATTAATAGAATTGGATTGAGCATTTTATTTTGATGAATATGATGAAATGTAATGATGTAGAAATTATGTTAAATCGATTACTATCTTAAATATGGTCTGGGTTTTCTTCATTTATTTTGAAGAGTGGTGCATGCAGTTATAGTATGTTGAACTTTAAATGAATGTTTATACTTTCTACCTAGTAATATAAATATTAAAGTATTCAATTTTTTTTTTCTGTTTTTTTTTTTATTGATAGTATGTTACGAATATTAAAATGTAAGAAGTAATTATTTTGAGAATACGCCGAGCGATACTCTTATTGTACCATTTTATTAAAATATTTTACCAGGAAAATTATTATTATGAGTTTAAACATATGTTAAATAAAAATTTAATATATATATATATATTTGTTTTAATCATTTATATGATCATATTTAATCTGCATGATGATTCTAATCCACAGTTGACACAAATGTTTTTCCACTATATCACATATTAGGACAAATGTAAAAATTAACAATGGGGAAGTGACGTTAATCAGAAAACATATAGCATTTAATTTTTCTACTTTTACAACTTCATTACATAGTCTATGTATATTACATCAGAAAACTTTTTAAAAAAGTGCCTAAAAAAGCTAACTTGGATGGTTATCGCCAGAACATAAACTTAACGATAGTTAAATTTTAATCGATAGTTAAAGTTTACAAAAAGTTGGAACACACTATTGGTTATATTAACAATTTAAGAAATCGAAATAGAGCACTTTTAATGCATACTGAGATTATAAGTGGATCTGTCAAGTAGTTCTAATAAAAATATTCGACTACTTTCGAAGTGCTATTAGTTTCATGTCTACGTCTATCAAATAAATACTAGAGACCATTTTACAGGTACATTTTACATATTAATCTGTAAAGGTGTAGCTTAACGGCAAGTGGCCAGAATATAACTAGTGTCCTAATGCGTTAAAAGATTTTCTTGGACAATACATACTTTAAAGTATTTAAGATCAAGTATCAGTAGGGATATGATATATTCCTAAATACTCAACAGACGACTGTAAAACTAAACAAGATTTAAACATTGGCATATGAGATATGATATAACGCGGATATAATTAAATACTAACTGAAGAAAATGCTGAGATAAGTAAATACTAACTGAAGAAGGAGTATAGTTCATAGAGAGAAACATAACTGGAGCGATGATAAGAATATAGGGAAATATTGAAGATTACAAACTAGGGATGATTTTATTAATGAAACCTACATCAAAATGTATAGTTATTCAATTCATAAGGGAAATCAACGTTTATTTGCAAGGCCGCAAATATTCTTCTTCATTGCTTCAATACTTATTCCGGGTAGACCCTCTAGCTTCTCAATTATTTCTCTACAAGTTTCAATCTTGTGTACTCTTTGCGTTTAATCTGTTCACATCATTTAAAATAATCAAGTAACATTTTCTTGTATAATCTCCAATATAAAAAATCGCTGCGAGTTTCCGGCCTATATGCATTACGTGACTTTACCCGATTAATTTACTTTGTGTGATTATATAGGTAAATAGATGCAACTTTTAAAACTGGCTTGAACATAGTGGATATTTCTTTTATTTGATTGATACTGGAGGTTATGCGTCCTTGTGTCGTAAAGTAACTATGATGATGAATTAGTGTATTTCTTAATAAAATCAATTTGTTTAGTTATTGCAATCTATGCAGTTTACTTATGTTATGTTACGATACGGCCGCATTGGGGGACATTGCGATATAAATTTTCCGTTTCCAATACACACATAACTAATCTTAAAAGGTCAAATGACATATCTACATAGATTTTTGATTAAATGTTTTCATCAAAGTTCACAAATAAGACATCAACGCACACAGTTTTGTCCGCGATCATATTTATTTATTTCATTAATAGCATTTAAATATATGATAATAACTTTCGTTGTTTGTTTTTGTTTTTATTAATGCCAACTGTTAGTGGTGACTCCCAGTGCTCATTTCATTATTTAACATTGCATACAGATATTAGTAGTAGAATGGATACCGCATTTATATGCGATATAGAAATTATAAAGGCCTGGGACATCAATGTTAAAAATTTGAAAAAACAAAAAAAAAAAAATAAATTTTAAAAATTATCCCGCCACATAAAATAATATAAAAACGCTATATCTATATTCGCCACGGGGCGAAAAAGTACTTCTTTCGTCGCAGAAAACGTACTCTATTCGTCACATTGCGTATTGCGCATGTGTTATAAATCGATATTTATTTGACATTTACTAGTAGGCATGTTGCTAGTTATATATTTTGACTACTACTAATTGTATAGCTTTATGCTCATAAATAATTTACAATTTTGGGTATTATCGTCGTTTCATTGAATTACTTTGATGTCATCACCATGGCTTAACGCTGTATTTTAAACCAACCACAGTAAAATGTCACGCAACCTTTGTTCAATTTTCTACATATTGAATTGAATTGAATGGAAATCCCAAATGGTTTGAACTTAATATGTCATGTAATTTGTGTATGAACAAAGAACAACAAACAGCAAATAATATTGTTTTTATTTAAATTAATTTAAATGTAGAATTTATAAATAAAATTAGTTTAATTTTTAAAATATTAAAATGTTTGTGTGTGTGTTTTTTTTTTAAAAAGATGCTTTGTGAAAATGTTATTCAATTATTATACAATCGAGTAATTTTCGTTGACAAATTTAAATGTAAGTAATTTGATTTTTTGAAATTAACATCTTTGAAATTAAACATTTCTAGTAATTCATTTACTTGCTTTCATCTTGATATATCTTTCTGTTGCTTAACCTAGATGATTTTTTATTTCTCAAGTATTTGGTTCTGAAAATCATATAAATACATGACTGTGACACGATCTTGGGTCATGTATACTGTTTCATCAATCCAGTTTTTTTCTCCAGTACAATATCATTACATCTATTAAATATATTAATGTTTTACACAGTTTTCTATCAATTGTCTGAAAATAGTCAAGTTTCACACTCTTTATTAGTTGTGATTATTTTAAAAGAAAACACTTGAGATAAAGTGAATCTATAATGATTTTTATGAACATAAATCTGCATCATCTCGAACCTTACTCCACGCGGGAGCATAGCCCGTCTATCTGTATATTAACGGTAAATTACTTAGGGTTGCGCTATACTACTAAGAATATACTGAGAAACATAATAATTATCAAACTTTATTGTTAAACCGCATTAGAAAATCATGACATTTTAGACTGTTCAATCTTGTGTTCGAAATTCTATTGGGAATATTAGAATCGGGGTGGCTGCAATAGAACAATCAAAGTATATTATCAATTCAAATTATTTACTAAAGACTTGAATAAATTGTATCATAAGTAAACTTTTTGTCAATTACTGTAGAATAGAACGCGACATATTCAATATAAAGATGATTTGCACATTAAGTGAATAGAAAATATGACTGAATAAGCTCGTTTCATAGGTCATTTAGTGTTCAACATATGAAGTTATACTAATAGCAAAAAAAAAAGGACAATTCTGTAAAAGATCAGTTGAATGCTGTATGAGTTAAGATGACAAAATAATGTAAATTATTATATATTTACATCTAGAATTGATAAATCTCATACTAACAATTATATGTTTCCTGCTAACTTGATCAAAAAAAGATTGTTAATTTATTATTTTATAGAGCAATACGCAGACTGACTTAAATATCAATGTTTCACACATTAGTATGTTAATCAAATTCACGAACTGAAGGATTTCTATATATATACACAAGGTCGATAGATAGGTACATGAGCTAAATTTTTCGTATTCACTTTTATGCTGGTCGGTCTCACCCTTGATTTTTATGCTGCCTATTTAGATTTTTGGAGACTGATGTTGAAGGGTGGAAATCTCATAGTAAAAGAAGCTAATACAAAAATCGGTGAAAAATATTCATCAACATTTGACCGAATAAATTGAGAAATCGACCCGATATTTGCCAAAGAAAATATAGTGTTCTTTCACCATGCACCATGCATCATTATATTATATAATATTTTTACTGTTAAGCATCAGTTGTTGTCCTACATTAGACGAAACTGAACCGGTTTTCTTAAATATTAATCAGATTACGGAGTCTGGTGTCGAAAATTTATTTCCATATGTTTAAGATGAAGCCAATTTGATTCCTCTATAGTTTGAATTATTCTATATAAGTCCAATATTTTTATAAGTCAGCATGAGATAACTTCATTTCCATGAATGTGTCATCGTATTTCCATATAATAAACTTACCAACAATTGAAAATCAATAACACACAAATATTTCCAAAAATATTTGGTAGGATATCATCTGTACCAAGTATCTCTTATTTCGGTTCAGCTTTTTCACATCATGACAAAAATTTCTTGAAGTCAACAGTGTCAACATAGAAAGCCACAATGTGTTCTTAATAGCTCTCAATTATCTTATCGTTCAATATAATTGACCGTAATAAGAAAATTTGAATTCGCAATGATTGTTTTTACTTTTTTTTTCGTTATAAATTTAAAACTCCTCTAAGTGTATAGTCATTAAAATATGTACAATTTCCTATACAAAGGCGTTTAATCCGGAACAAATAAAATTACTATAAATTTGGAATAATTACAAAACTTTTTAATAGAATTACTATTTATTTAAATAAATATTAATATTATTTATACAAACTGCATGTAAAAAATTAGATATTCAATTCAAAATTATAATAAATTAATTCTAATTTAAAATATTAATTATTAATTGTTTAATATTAATAAACACGAAAAAAAAGTGCTCACAATTAACATTTTATTTAACTAATTGAATTTTATTATTTTATAAAGACAACAAAAAAAAGACAGATAATAATAAAAAAATATATAAATAAATATTTGGAATAAATAAAGACTAGAAGTTACATAAAATAAAAAAAAAAAAATAATATTTTAATGCTAAGAATAAATTGTAAATCCTAAATTTGATTTCAATTTTAAATAAATGATTGGCGGTATCTTTTTTCATATATTTACAAAGCCACCCTGCTCCACCTTTTGCTTCACATAATATTCATCTATCATTTAACTTTTATCTTATTTTAATTTTTTTTTTTTTTTGGATATAATAATAATTATCTTGAAATTCTCTGAATTAATTAATCAATTTATAATTTATAACTACAATGAAAGTGTATATATATATATATACATATATATATATTTATTATTAATTAATTATACCGTATATTATGCACTTTATATTAATGTTTCCAATAACCAGGTACAGGTCTACGTAATTTGTTTCTTTTATTAAATTTATAATAAGTACAGTGAACCACTATATGTTTATTAACTACATCTATCTTGTAAACGGTCATATATTACCAACTTTCGCGAATATGAAAAAAGAAGGTAATGCACAATATCTACAGATGTCGTTTGAATATCAGAAAGAACGTTCAATTGATTCAAATTATACAGCTCCGATACCAATTATCTTGTTTTTATTAATACAATTATGCAAAAGTACGTTGTCATTCAAAAATATAAAATTTGTTAGTGTAACAGTAAAACGGCAATACGTCAATGTGATGCATAAATAGATTATTTCGAACCTCTACCTCTTATCGCCTTTTGTGATTATCTGTATTACTTTTAAATTTAAGTAACAGTTGCAGGAATCAATCGATGTCATTTGAATTCATATTTTTTTGTAGTGAACTAACAGTACGATTATGTAATGTAAAACTTATTGCAACATAAAAAAATAATACCTTAAATTTAGCAAAAAGATGAAGTCAACTTTTATGGGTATAACTTTTTTAAATTACAAATTTGAAATTTTTTGAAACTTTCGCATGTAATTACTGAATAAAAAAATCGTAAACACAATTAAAATGATAATATCAAGGAATTTCAGTGGTTTGTTGAAAATAAATGTGGAAAACCGGTATTAAATAAATGAAGTAGATGACTTTCAATATTTGGGAACAGATGTAAAGTTTCGCATGCATGAAAATTTGTGGACTGGCAGATTTGGAGAGGCGATGAACAAAATTGTTAACCGAAGAAATTGGAATTGACCATACAATGAGGCGACCAGTCGGTGATATTGCACTTGACCTCCGGGTTATTAAAGACACGGTCATCTAAAAACAAAATGGTGAAAAACCGTCATTATAACGAGTCTCGAATCAGTGGTTGGGTATGGTTTTAAGTGAAGGTACTTCCACGTGAAGTAACCGAAAAGATGATGAATACATATAAACATATAAATAAATTACTACAAATCCTCTTCTTATATTTAATTTTATTACAGACTTTATGTTGGACACAGAATAATTTACTGAATACACAAAATTACTTGATATTATGATAAATTTGTTCATTTTTCAACAAATAGGTCTTTCCTAATGTCGATTAAGGTCTACAAATAAAAATAAATAAATGGTGTTTGAGAACATATCTTTCAATATAAACGTTAAAGTTCTTGGTGTAAATTTAAACTTCCTCTTAACATTATCTATACATACAAATTGAGATGAGATCATGATTAATATAATATAATTACTAAACTATTATTACAATAATTAAATGTTGTTAAAAATTTGAGGTCTGAATTGGATGTAAATAGGTTTTATGGTGATTTGTTTTCTATGTTTCATTACATTTTAATTTTAATGAAATTATCCGTTAGCAAAAATAAAGAAGAAGAAACATTATTGAGTATTTTTTTTTTAATTATCTAAATACTAAATACTTTTCTACTATAGCAATATGTTAAAAATATTTTTAAATTTTGTTATGAATAATTATTGTTTATGAATTGTTTTCTATATATAAATTGTTTTGTAATTCTAATATATAATATATTATATATTGGTGTTGAATGAAACACTTTTTTATTTTGTTTTAATGAATGAATTAACACATTTATTAAATCAGAAAATATTCTAATGAGAAATTGTTTTCATATTTAATAGAATAGTCTACATATTAGCAAATACCATTGGGTTTCAAAACTGTTATACATTGATTGTATTGACAAGTGAATGAATTAATTAAAATTTTAAGTAATAATGTACATCATTACATAAATATACAATCAGTTTCATGTATTTTATACAAGTAATTATTAAAGATTGAGCACACATCGTTGTTAATGTAGACTATTTTGTTAATATTTATGAATTTAAAATGATTGTTAATCCATCATTACAATTAGAAGAAAACTATCCACATAGTGATAAAAAAATTAAGTCTATAATCTCTAAAATATGAAATTAGACCGTAATAAAATAGAATTGAATTTAATTAATTATTTTAATTTTTATGCATAAAATGAATTTAATCTTTTGAATTTTACGCAATAAATATTCATTATGTAAATAAAAAATGCAATGAGGTGTATTATATCGATCAGCCAATGCGATAGCATTATTTGAAATGGAAATTACTAATGAGGAAGACCTCTTATGATTTTAAGAGGGGTCAATAACTCAACAAAATACTGTGAAGTACGGTTTCGCTCTGTTTTTGATTTTATTTCACATATGGTAGCACAATTAAAATCTTATAGAAATCTAGCGGCATATAATGTTTTAGTGAATTTAAATTATTTTTTCTGTATTTCTATATGTTGAATTTTACTTTCATTGTACACAGATTTATTTACATAAATGAATAATTATAAGAATCAAATAACTATTCTATTTTATATATGTAATTTTCCATGTTTTTTTTTTTACAAAAAAATTGCTATTAAAGATAGATGCAGAAAAAACAAATACTATTTAAATAAACAAATCGATTGAGTTGACCTTTTATAATAATATATTTTATATTGACTAATTTATTGGTTTCTTTTCTATTCTTTTTTTTTATCAAAACGTGTATTTACACAATGAGAATCAACAATATTTTCTTTTATTTCTATTTTATATAATAAAGCATTTCAAATATATTCTCTATAAATTTTAAATTAATAATAGTATGGCCCTGTATACAAATTACTTCTTTTTTTCCATTAAAATAAATAATTCATAATAGTAATTTATTCTGTAAGGTGAAAATAAAAGTACTTAATATGCAATGATTAATAATACATTATTTAATGACACACAACACTATAATTTATCGTGTTCATTTCTGTACCATAATTATAGTTGTTTGCCTTTTCCCAACACCATTTTTAAAGGTGTAATAATATTTATTACTTAAGGTGAATTTTCATACTCCCCTTAAATTGCAAGTCACATCAAATTAAACATCGACAGTCAATTCGAAGTTACTAGTCGATTCGATTATCTGATTTGATGTGAATTGCAACTTGTGAGGATTCATCTTTAATTCATCTTTAATGAAAATTGTATAATGTTATAGTTTTTTTTCTCGTATTAAATTATTTAACGAAAACGACAAGTTAAATCTTAATAAATTGTATAAATATTCGTTGTTTTTTCGAAAGAATCGGAAATTGAGAATGTCATTTCCTCTGTGATGAATTGTTGTCCTCCGGGATATTTGAGAGTTTTTTTTTTTCGTGGTTAATTGCAGTTGACTTTCATTCATATTATTTGTATTGCAATTTAACTCTAGCAGTAAAATAAATCCATTTGATATTAACATAAAAAAATAATAATACATTTTGTTAACTATTCTGATAATGAATTAAATTAACAATAGTAGTACATATTAAAGAGATTAAAGGTCATACGAACATTTTATTCGACATCGTATTAACAAACATGAAACATGACGCCTTTATCTCGTTTTTGGAATTAAACGTTCGTATTGGCCTTAAAATTACTCATATAGTATTTGTGTGTTTGTCTTGTCTACCAAAAAAATATATTCTACAAGTAATTATATAATAAACTATTTATATTAAAATTATTGCGAGTTAATAAAAAAAATATTAATTTAAAATATAAAAAAAAAAATAACATTTTGTTTCTGTTTTTTTTTTTTTCCATTAATTCTTATCTTAAATTTTATCTATCAATAAATAGGCCATTATAAAAAATACGTTGCTCTTCGTTAGTTAATTTCACAAATAAATAGTTAAATTATTAATGAGAAAAATGTTAAATATTAATTAATAATAAAGAAATGTAAAAAAAAGGAAAAAAAAACAAACATTAAATTTATGAAAATATTAGATTTGTTCAACAAATTTTCTACATTTGAGTTTCCTTTCGCCATTGAAAGGTGCTTGACTTTATACCAATACTTGATGAACCTTGATTGTTATTATTATTATTATTATTATTATTAGAAGATGACAACATATTATTTGTTCTACGTATTAATTGAGCAGCAGAATCAAAACGACTTCTAATCATACGAACTGCAGGATTTGTTGCAATGCCACTACGTTTCGATGATTTGCTAATAATAATAGAAACAGAAAAAAAAAAAATAACAACAAAACAAATCGTTTCAACATTTTCTATACGCAAACACATACACAGATTTATTTAATTAGTTAAAAAAACAAACATAACATACCTTGAAGCATGATTACTCTCTTTATTATTACCCAAAATAATTCTCATGTGAGTATCACGAGCAAAATGATCAGTTGTTAATTTCAATTGATTCGCATTAGTTGCAATGGCACCAATATCTTCAAAGTGTGGTAATGATGGATGTTGACCAGGTGAACTAATATCACTGCTTGGTGAATGTGGTGGTGTACAATATAGTGGTGACATACAACCGGTATCGGATAAATCTGCATCGTTTGTAACAATGTGTGAAGCTATTGGTGAAAAAAAGAAAACATAAACAAAACTGTATTATACTGACGATTTATTGCATTAGAAGTAGTAGTAGTAGTTTTCTGCGATCAAAATAGATAGAACAGTCACTGAAGAAAATATTTGGAGTAATTAATAACTGGTCAGTATTAATAGCACTTATAGGTAGAATGCAATGAATGACACTGAGTCGGTTAATGTGTGTTGACCAGTAAAATCGGGCAATATGTTGTGAAGAAAGCTGATAATAACCGGAAAACCATAATAGATAGTCTGATATCTTAATTTGACATTAAAATAAATTTTGTCACTATGAGTCCGTGAGGCGTAAAGTGGAAGATGGTGATGAGTCTATTGTTGAATGTGCAAAACAAAGTTTGAAGACATTTTTTAACGGTCATAATATAAACGAAAACAGTACTGTAGATGTGCATATGAGAAGAATCTGATAAGAATATTTCTACATATAATATAGTTCGAATATACAGATAAACCTGTTTCGCTCTTAACCTGATCTAGTTACTTGGATGTCATAAAATACATGATGATTATGGAAGACGATTTAGGTATTGTTCTAGAGTTACAATCATTAATTTTGTAAATAAAAATACATAATACATACCATTATTCGTTTGATATTCATCAACATTAGCTAAAATTTGAGAATGTTTTTGAGATCCTCTTACATACTTTATATTTGTTATACTAGATGAATTCACAATATGTGCATGTCTTGAATTGTGACGAGAATGCCTTTGTAATTGTTGTGTAAATGACAATGGTGTCTAAAAAGTGATTGAAGAAAACATTAAATATCATCATTATTCACATCAGATTATATTTAAAATACATACCTCATTATTACTACTACCGGTTGATTGACTAGAAATAACACTTTTTCTCTTCTGTAAACTGCTTGCATCCGAATGCATTGTATTCTCATAAAAATTACTACTTTGTGTTGAATTTGTTGCATTTATATTATTCACTGGTAATAATAAATTTGGATTTTGATTTGGTGAAGCTGTATTAGCACCCAATAAAATTGGTTTATCTGGTGATTTTTGAATTAAACTATTATTTTTTAATTCAAAATTTGACTCATCTTAATAGAAAAATATTATAAATTAATTAAATTAAATTAAGAAAAAAAATCACTGATCATTTAATATTAAATTACACATACTTTTCGTAAATGTTTCCAGTACACGTAATACATTATTTCGATTTGATTTTGCTGCCAATTTAATTGGTGTTCGTCCACAATGATCCGACTTAAAAGGATTTGCACCATATTGTAATAAAATTGAAACACATTGTTCATGTCCTTCTTGTGCCGATATACCTAATGCTGTAGCTCCTTGTTTACATGCATGATCAGCTATAGCACCACAAAATAATAAAATTTGCATAACCTCATGATTTCCTTGCCATGCACATGAATGTAATGGTGTACGACAATCAAGATCCATTGCATTTACATCAGCATTACCTGAATGAATATGCATATGTATATAATAAAAGTTCATCAATAAAATTAAAAAACATAAAACAACACACAACTGATAATACCTTGAGACAGTAAAAGTTTAACCATTTCAACATGTCCTTGCCATGATGCAACATGTAATGCTGTACGACCTTCACTATCCGGTGTATTTACATTTATATTTGAATGTTCTAATAAATATTTAACAATTTTAACTTTATTTTCTAATGCAAGTATATATAATGTTGTACGAGAATCAGCATCTTTTAAATTAACATCACATCCATATTTTAATAGTGTATTAATACAATCAATTTGTCCTAATAAAATACCATAGTTTAATATGACTTCATAAATAGAAATTTATATAAATTTTAAAGAAAAAATCAACCTTCTATACAAGCGAGTCGAAAAGCTGTTTTTCCATCATGTGCTCGTTGATCAATACAACCACTATGTATATTCAATAAAGTTTCAATAACTTTTTCACGTCCTTCTTGAGCCGCCAAATGTAATGTTGTCTTACCCTCATTGTCACATTCATCAATTTTAGCACCAGATTCAACCAATTGTGCACAAATGTCAGCATATCCCTCAAATGCAGCATAATGTAATGGTGTCCATCCGGCATTATCACGATGTGTTTCATCTAAACCTCTATCCAATAGTTGGCGTACAGTTTCGAGATTTCCTGTATTTTTAATTAAGAATTGATAATAAAACTTGAAATATTTTATGATTACCTTGAGATTTATTATTACCTTGAGCGGCTGCTATACTTAAAACAGTTCTGCCTTCAGAATCCATACAATCAATACCACATCCCCAAAATAATAATAGTTTTACAACATTTTCATGTCCTGCCGTACATGCGGCCCTATTTAAAATATATAAATAAATAAAAAAAAAAATTACAAAGTTTCAAAAATTATAATTCTTCAAAGTAATTAATTACCATAATGGTGTTCTTCCCATAAAATCAGCTAAATCCGGATCGGCACCATTTTCCAATAATAATTCACAAACTTCAAAATTACCCTCAAATGAACTGACCAATAACGGTGACATACCATCATTATCCAATTGATCTGTATTTGCACCGTATTCCAATAAACATGATATAACTTTACTATAACCAGATGAACCACATAATGCGGCAACACATAATGCACTTCTACCATCAATGTCTAAATGATTTACGTTGGCATTATTTTCTAATAAAATTTCAACAATTTCATAATGTCCCATATATGAGGCGGCTATCAATGATGTACGGCCTATAAAGTTTTTTTTGTTTAAAAAATATAAATACAATATAATATCAGTTTCACATTAAATTGAATATTAATATTCAATTATCATCATCATATCAGTTATAATCGTCTGGTTCCAAGATATTTGAAATTAAGAATCAAAGATGTACAAATTCGATAGTCTTGGGTTGAGCGAGATTTGAAAGGAAAATGAAAAAAGAATTTTATCCTCTAACCCTTTTGTTTTCTGAAAAACCAAGTCACATGGATCATAATAGTGGAGTTTTCTAATCTAACATATATGCAAAGTGGATTTTGTCGACTGAATCTCGATAGATTGAATAGTAACAGCAAGATTCAAGAGTAGTGTAAAATGTGTAATAACAGTTCAGATTTACGCACGTCCTTTTGTGGGTATCGTTATCACGTGTAGTAAAAGTATAGATGATGATGATGGTCAACAGATGTTTTTAAAAATAGGATGAATAATGTCACAATAATTGTCATTCTAGCCAAATAAATATTTATATAAAAAATATCAATAACACTTACCTTGTTTATCAACTGAATTCACATCAGCACCGGCTTTTATTAAAATTTTCAATATATCTTCATGACCACTCCATGCGGCCGCTCTTAATGCCGTTCGTTCCTCTTTATCGGCCAAATCAATATTACAATTTGGTTGTTCAATTAATAATTTAACAACTTCGGTGTGTCCACCCCATGATGCCGATCGTAACGGTGTCCAACCATCACAATCCGCATGATTTACATTAATATCATTCATACTATTGTTAAATAATAAATTTTGTTCTCTTAAATTTAATAATAATTGTACAATTTCAATGTGTCCATTACGTGCAGCAATATTTAATGCTGTTTGCCCATTACCATCTTCAATTTCTAAATCAATTGGTTCTTTGCACGCCTTTAATGCACGTTCCAATAATAAATGATTACCATCATTTGCTAATATATGTAGTAACGCTTTACCCTTATGCAATTCAATATTATGACTATCGGTTAAATGTTGATAATGAATAAAATTTGTTTTACTATTATTATTAGTTGTAGTTGTTGTAGTTGTTGTTGCTGTTGTTGTTATAGTAGCAATAGATGTAATATTTCGATCAATATTATTATCATCTTCATCATCATCATTATTATTTAATACACCACTATTATCAATATTTGATGGACTTAATGATCTCTGTTGTAATTGTAATTGTTGTTTAAATTGTATTTCTTGTAAACAATTACGTTCACTTGATATTAATAATTCAGCCAATTCACTATCAATATTTTGTGATTGGGTTTGTTCAGTTAAATTTGGTGAATTTATTGATGAATCATATGACAATTGACAGTCAGCATTATTTATGCCACTTTCAATTAATAATTTCAATGTTTTCGAATCGGTCGGTAAATTCGGTTTGAAAAAATCAAATAGAAAACTGGAAAAATCATCATTCAATTCATTACTCAAAAATTTCTCCAATATTAATTTTGTTTTTGGTAAAAAATTCTGTTCCATTTTATATTCCATTTCACATAAATTACAACAATTCAATTGATTTGTATAAAAACAATCATTTAAATTTGTTTTCGATTCCAATAATATTAATATTAAATCAAAATTGATATTAAATTTATTTTGATAAAATTCACCGGTCTTTATTAGGTGATAAATGAAGCGTCTCACTTGATTTGGACACAATTGATCACTTACTAATATATAATACATTGAAATCATTGTGTGGCCCTCGTTAACATCACAGAGAAATTTTTTCGTTGAAAATTTCACATCAACCAACCAATCACAAAATGAATTGTGAAATAATTTTATTTTATTAAATTCATTAAATATTAATATATTTTTCATATATTCTAAACGTTTCTCAAATTCATACCAATCAATTGTATAATTATGGGTACGTAAACAATTGTATACAAATAGTATTTCAACAAAACCATTACACGCCAATAGTATATTTAATATTGGACGTATTTTCATATATTGTTTCTTATTAAATGATTTTTGGCATATATATAAATATAAACCATTTAATGTACATGGTATTAATTTAATTTCACGAAATGAAAAGAAATTCTCTTTGATACCGTCCAATACCTTTTGTAAATATAATATACAACCATTTGATTTAATATATAATTGATTGAGACTTTCGATTATTTCTTTGGATAAATTTATTGTACCCTTAAAATCGGTATTCAAACGATTTATAATATATTCTTGTACATCTTTGACAACATGACTTTTACGTAAATCGTCTAATGTTATTTTTTTAAAACCATTAAACATTTTTGTTATGTGTTTATTTTGTTTTTTCGCTGTACACACAATGAATAACCATTTTGGAAATAAATGTATATGATTTGCTAGTAATTCAGCAATATTATGGCTTTTATTTATTACGGTCGATGTCATTGCCGACGAGGAATGATTACGTCCCTTTAATGTTGACATTAAATTACCATCATTTATATAATTTTCATCAATTGAATCGATTAATAATAGTAAACCCATTTTTGGTGGTGTTAATTCTAATAGTGGAAATAGTATGGCCTTTTTAAAACATTCATCTGGATTCTTTTCAATATTATCAGCATAAAGACTTTCAAATATATCCGGATTACTCATTAACATTTCATAATATTCATCGGCTGTTTCGGTACGGTAACCCTTTGATTTTGGTGGTGGTTGTGGTTGTTGTGTTGAATTTATTAATATTTTTGACGATTCTATTGTTTCTTTAACACAATCATTGTTAATAGTATAATTATTATCTTCATTACAATCAGTAACAGTGCCATCAATGGTATCATTAATTATTTTATTTATAATAATATTTTCATTATTATCATTATTAATATTATTATTATTATGACTATTACATTGAGAATTTTTATTTGCTATATCTATCACATTGCTAAAATTACAATTACTATTAATATTACCATCAATAATATTTTCATTATTTAAATTATCTATTGAAATAAATTCATCAATTTGTTGTTTATTTATTTCTGAAATAATTTCTTTCACATCTTCTTGTTTGAGATCATTTATATCAACTAAATCTTCACCGGCATCTTGTAAAATACAACCATCATCAATTGATTGATTTTTTAAAGTTTTATTAATTAAATTATTGCTACCAATTTTTATTGGAATTTTGGATGTTTTTATTTTTAAACGTTGTTTATTCATATTATTATTATCACCATTACTGCTGCTATCATCAATACTTGTATTAAAATAACCATCAACAGTACCACTACAACTATCATTACCGCCAATGTTATCACCAGTAGCATTGCCACCACCATCGTTACCATCGCCAGCAACATTACCACTTTCATTATTACCATCAACGCCATAATCGTCATTATTATTTTCATTATCCCCATAATGATTGTCAATACCACCAATATTATCACCGGATGAAATACAATCATCATTTGAATTTAAAATATGATCATTAGTTAATAATAATTTATAATCAATTGATTTACTTAATGGTGGATGTGTTGTATATGAAAATTCATCAGTTTTATTACAATTATCATTATTAAAACAATTAATACGTCGTTCAGTTGGTTCAGACTTTTGTCTTATCATAACTTTATTATTTGTTTCTTTATTATTATTTGAACTTTTTTTTGCACAAAATTCAGCAACTTTTTCACATAATTTCAATTCAGATATTAATAATTCTTCTTCTAAATGTAAATCAATTTTTTTCATTGCATCTGATTCTTTAATAATTGGTGGTGGTGGTGGTTGTGCAGGTGTTGTTGGTGTTGATATTAATAAATTATTACTATTATTCTTATTTACTAAATGTAATAATTTTTTTTGTTCATCATTAAAATTAATTAAATTATTTTGTTCAAAATTATCAACGTCACCAGTGTTAACATCAACAGTGTCTATATCATTAGTGTCACCACCACCACAACCATCAACATAATCATCAATATTTTTTCGAATATTCACTTCATGTTTATTAATAACATGTTCACCAATAATTAAATTACATTCATCTTTTGTAACATAACTTGAATGACTTAAAATTTGTAATATTAAACTTCGTATAAATATACTTAAATTATGACAATCAGGATCCTGAGAATTGACAAAATAGCAACCAAATAATTTACGATTTAAAATGCCTCTGGTACCTGAATTACCATTTATAATACTACGACATATTGATGTTTTACCAGACCCATTTGAACCTAATATTAAACAACCATTATGTTGTATTAATTGTAACGGTTGTTGTTGCATAGTTGTGTTATGTCGTAAAAAATGATTAACATCATTGTGATCATTTAAATTATAATCATTTGTTGTTAATGGTTTTTTAATCGATTGAATTCGCTGTTCTAAACACATTGCAATTTTTTTCAAAACCCATTCACGATTTATATTTATCAATGGTGGTTGTTGTTGTTGTTGCTTTTCATATAAATCAGTACTTTTATTAAATTTCATTAAATCATCGTCGTTATCAATTTCTTTATCCGGTGATAATTTTCTATTCAATTCACATTCCAAATTTTCATCATTTTCATTTGATTGTTTTGACCAATTATTATTGCTCTTCATTGGAGCACTCGCTGCCACTTTTGATGATGATGATGATGTATTTAATTTAATTATTGATGAATTTTTTGATGTATTCCGTTTGTAATCGGAACAATTTTTTTCATTGGTAACATTATTGGTAGTTGTAGCATTGCTTGTAGATGGATGATGACTGTGATTATTAACGACATTTTGATGTACTAAATTTGCGAAATGCTCTTCACGTGCAAGACAGGAAAAATTTGAATTTGGAAAATCTTTATGCATTTCCATTTTTTTATGTAATTGAGTTGTATCCTTTAGAAAATTTAATATTCTACGTTCTTCTAAATTAATATCACCATTACTATTTTGTTGGTGTTGTTGATGTAATTGCTGATGATTATAGTGGTGATCATGATGATTATGATGTCTTTCTTTAATGTTATATTTTTGTAAATCCATTGATTTTTCAGATGTTTCACCACCATAATTGATTTTCATTTTATCTCTAATTTTATATCTATCCGATTTTCTTAATGGTGTTGCATATAACATTTCTTTTGTTACACTTAATTTACTACCACCAATCGATGATGAATATTGATTTAAATAATCATAATTCATTTCCTTTATAGGTTCATTATTGGTTATAATATTATTTGTGTTCGATGTTGATGATTGTTGATTTGGTGATGGTAAATTTGCATATAATTCATTAGTTAAATTATTGTTATTATTATGATTATTAT
>JANSTX010000456.1:2852-13033 GCA_027564355.1 Penthetria funebris
TAAAATATTTAATTGCACGAGAAATGTCAACGGATCGGATGGGAATACGATGACGACTTTTTGCTTAAGTAAACGGACACAATTTGTTACCTGGATCGTTAGAACAATGCTTGAACCGTGCAGGTGATTCAAGAAGTCAAGAGATACAAATTAGATATTCTTGGGTTGAGCGAGATTCGATGGTGGAAGGAAAACGGAGAAAGGACAATATCCTGTAATGAAACACTTTTGTTTTCCAGAAAATCGCGTTATATTGATAACAGTAGTGGAATCGGTTTATTGCTTGTGTATCTGTAAAGCGAATTCTTGTCGACTAAAAGCCGATATCAAATAGAATAATCAGAGAAGAATTCAAGAATAGTGTTAAATTTGTAACAATAGTTAAGATTTACGCACTAACAGAGCAGACATCGTCTGATGATAAGGATGCTTTTAATAGTCAACTATCACACTGACTTGTTGAGATTAACAGATCAGATATTGTTATAAGCATGAGTGACGCTAATGCAAAGGTTGGCTCGAACAACATTTGCTGGTAGTCTTCCATGATTAGACACGGAAAAGGTAATAGGAATAATAATGAAGAACGTTTTGAAGGAATGTGCAGTAATCATAACCTTATGATTGGTGGTACTATATTTGCGCACAAAAGAAAACATAAAGAAACATGGATATCACTATTAGACGCTCGTAGATAGAGAGGAGCGGATGTTTTTAGTGACCACTACTTACTTGATTATTGAACAGCCGAAATTAATACGAATGGCAGGCAAAAGGAGACAGACTACACTAAACGTTGCTTAACTTCGTAATGAAGAAGTAAGACAACGGTACAACCTATTTTTGGAATCAATTAGCATGTGACGGCGTTCGATGAGGACTAGAATACAGTTGCAGACGCATTGAGACAAGTCGGTGAAAATGTTTTGGATTTCATTAATTATGAAAGGGAGGAATGGATTAAATGGATTAGTGATGATACATGGAATCTAATAATGAGAAGGAGAAACATCAAGAGTGCGATTAACAATAGCAATTCGATGAATCAATATAATCTGCAGACACAATATAGTCAACTGGACAAAGAGGTTGTTAAAAGTGCACGTCGGGATAGACGTAACGGTTTTGAAAACATTGCATCTCGGACACAACTCGTTGCAAATTCAAACAACATGATGGAGAAGACCGGCTATAAGACGATTTAGAGATTTTGTTGCAAGTCGTGGTGAAATCATATCCGCATTAAAACATCTAAAGGTCGGTAAGGCGGCCGGTTACCGATAACATATCACCAGAAATGTCGAAAGTGGACTTGAATGGCATTGCATCAGTATTGGGTCCCATTATTAGTGAAGTGTGGTTGTCTGATGATATTCCAACTTTATGGAAGGAAGGGTTGATAATTAAGTTGCCGAAAAATGGTAACATGAGTATATGCGAGAACTGGCGTGTTATCACTTTGCTGAACATAAAATAAGCAAAGTTATAGTTATTATCGTGCACAGCATAATCAGTTCAGTTTTGTAACCGGTTATTCGAAAGGAACGGGCAGGTTTCAGGGCAGGTAGATCATAAAAACACATTAAGGATCATTGTTGATTGAATACCATATACCGCCATTGTATATGTTAGTTGTCAACTTCAAACACGCATTCGATAGTATTCATCGTAATATGATGTGGATAATTTTAGAAAGTTATGGAATACCGTCATAGCTGATGAATATACGGTTTATATGTAAATTTCTTAAGTAACTATTTCACTATTTTCTAATCAAATATTCTTCTGTTCTTAACCAGCAAAAATAACTAGTGCTTGAAAGGTTCTGATTTATGAACTGCGAATTTATATGATTATGAACAATAAAGATCAGACAATTTTTGTCTATCAAACAATTTAATGCAATTTAAAGAATATCAATTTTCTAATTGGTTTAATTTTCTACATCAAAAATCTGAATGTTAATAAATTTGAAAATCACGTACTGAGTAAAGGTCCTTGATCAAGGAAATTGTTTTATCCCCTTAACTACCCAATAAATATTAAATATAAAAATATGCAAATATACAAATTCATTTTATTTTAACATAAATTTTAGTCGATGCAAATTAATTTGATTACATTGATTTTGTCTTGTTATATTATTATTTAATATGAAAAAATACTATACAAACATAATACAATTAATTTATCATATTATGGAAATGTATTGTTTTATATACATAAATAAAAAACTTACATGTACAATAAATTTCCAATTAGTTTTCACAAAACTTAAAATCAATTAAGACAGTAAACAAAAAACACCACCCAAAAAATGTAAGTAAAATTTGTCTTTTTTCTTAATAACAAAAAATCGAACAATAAAATGATCAAAAACAAAACATTTGCGCTGACTCAAGAAAAGTCAAAATATAGAGTACGTTCAATTTAATGGGCATCAAACAATATATTTTATTCGTATAATAAAAATAATTGTAATGGCGAATTCATTTATTCGGTACGCCATAAATTTATATTTGTTCTTATTGAAAAAGTCTCCAAAAAAAATTTTTTTTTTTGATATTATTGTCATCATTGCATAATTTGTTATTGATTTGATCGTCATCTTTGCGGTGAATTGTTTTTTTTTTTTTGCAAATAAATTCTATTAAAAAGGGTGTTAAAAATGTTTGCATTCAGTCGCAATTTATATCAACTTCCAAAGTAAATAAACTTATAATTAAATTATTTTATTTTATTTAAATTGCCGGATTTTATGTTAGTGTGTGAAAATCACAAGTGATGGGCTTTCTATTAATTATGTTATATAATTTTGTAAAAAATTGACAATATCGAAACACCAGTTTGCCAAATAATCATATTAATTGTTCAGTTACATTATTCATATAAGCTTCCCAATGGCATGCCTCTGTAAATTGAGATCCATTTATGTTCAATGAATCTGTGCCGGTAAATCTGGAAATATGACGCTGATATATACCAATCGTTTAACATGCAATACAGTTTTTGAAATATCGTGTTTTAAGGCCTATTAAAAGTGACATACATCCATCATCCAGATGACTATAACATCCCGCCTGTTTAGTCAATTTTTGTGATGTTTCATTAATGCAAAAAGAACTCTTAGAGACATGGTTTAGGTTAAAACTTTGCAACATATTGTTTAACGTTATAACTTTGTTGTTTAATGTTCTTTTCCAATTGATTAACATTTTCGATTAACACACCAAATTATCAAACATTTAGAATGTGTTTTAAATAATTTCAAATTTATTTTTTCCAGATTACAACAAGTGTCAACTGTTGTAACGAATAAATTTAAACATACATTACCGACACTTTCTTATGATTATAAAGCATTAGAGCCGATAATTTCTGGTGAAATAATGGAGGTGAATTAAGTTCTTTTGTACCACAAAAATAATGTAAATAAAAACATTTATTTTATCATAGTTACATCATACCAAACATCATCAAGCCTATGTTAATAATTTTAATTTGGCCGAAGATCAATTACAAGAGGCTATCAAAAATAATGATACAAATAAAATTATACAACTTGGAAATGCATTGAAATTTAATGGTGGTGGTCATTTGAATCATTCAGTTTTTTGGTCTAATTTATCACCATCAAAAAGTTCACCATCAAATGATTTGACACAGGCAATAAATACAAGTTTTGGAAATTTTGAAACATTTAAAAAAGATCTAATTGCCACAACCGTTGGTATTCAAGGATCTGGATGGGGTTGGCTTGGTTACAATAAAAAAACAAAATCTTTACAAATTACAACTTGTACAAATCAGGATCCATTAGAGGCTGTTACAGGTTTTTTTTTTTATTTAATGCAATGTTAAGTTTTAGTAATTGTGTTATAAATGTATTTCTCTTTTAATTTAGGCTTAGTTCCACTGCTTGGCATTGATGTTTGGGAACATGCCTATTATTTACAGTATAAAAATCTACGTCCCAATTATGTTGAAGCAATTTTTGAAATTATTAATTGGAAAGATGTTTCAAATCGATTAGGTGATGCTAAAGGAAAGTAAAATAACATATTATTTTTTTTCGTTTTTAAATAATGCATTTTTTGTTTTTAAATAAGATTTATTATGTAAAGTTTGAATATAAAATAAATGGATTTGATGAATTTGAGAAAGCTTCTTAAGAAATAATAAACATATTTTATTATACTTTCTACTATTTTTTTTATTATTTTTTCATTTTCAATCTTTTCAACATTCAATGCATCAACAAAAATACACTCTTGTACGATCACATTTAATGTCTTAATATCGATAGTTGTAAATGAAAGGCAATCGAAATAGAAAGACAGAACAATTGATGCAAACGATTTCGACACATATTTGAAAAGTAGATGAGAACAGATGTCTGACAAATATTTCAATATTAATACCTATATAGATGACTAATGAAATGAACAAACACCATTTATTCGATTCCAAGCAACACCTTGACTTTGGTTGTAAATAAAGTGACCGGTTAACATGCAGAGGTTGCTCAATCTATATTTATCTTTACACAATATCAAAGAAAACATGAATACTACTGAATATGTCAATTATGACCAAAAATTTAGAATTATTGGCTTATGTGCAAGTTGGTAGAAAATTATGTCAGCAACAAATTCGGTAACTGAACAAGATGAGATGCATCAGCAGACAGATCAAAAATTATATTATAATACTTTTATTTACACTCTTTTCTTTTATATTTAACAATTATGTACTTTTTTCAAGAAGTTTCATGAAATTAATTAAAGTATTATCTTCCAAGGTTAAATACTTTACTGAAACAATGGATATGAGAAACTAAATATAAATAATTAGTCTCGGAGACAAAACTTGATTCTTTGTTTAAGTTAAAGATATTTTTTAGGTAGTGGATTTTTGATGTTCAAAACACAAAACTTTTTATTAGCTTATAAGGATTAAAAGGGGTATGGGAACGTTTGTTTTAAATACATCCTTGAAAAGATGGTTTCACAGGCGAGAAGAGCACCTGTGGAACCATCTAAAACGTGTCTCAAAACGATAGAATGACTATTGGTTATAATACTGGTTAACTCATCAGAACATTCGCCATGAAAATAACTCCAAACAAAAGTGTTAGCGCACCCAAATTACGTCTATGTTGAAGAGAATCTATGGGACCGATTATTCGATCATCACCAATAATCTGAAAAACCAAGTTTTGAATTCCATTACGTCGAGGAAATTAAGGGTGCTTACTAAAGCCCCAACCTTTAAATGTGTGATTCTCCATTAGAGCCCTTATATATAAATACCTTATATTTAATGGTAATATTTTTCGGTGTACAATACTTCATACAACGATGTAGAAAACTAGCTATTTAACAGCATTTTTAGCCACAGTGATGCAGGGTGCTATCATTTGCGGAGCGGATTTGAAGTTATTGATAAGAGGTAATTATTAAAGAGCAGAGAACAAGATGGAAACCTGGGAAACGCCAGCATAGTCTGTGTCAGAAGTGACACCATCGAGAACAACCTGAATAGAACGCCCAGTCAGAAAATTTGAAACAAGATTCCCAAATCAGGACGAATTCAATTAACACTTTGACACAACAAAAATTAAATATATTCTATATTCTTTATTCTCTATTCTTATTATTATAATACTCTATTGTTTATTGTGATCGTCCATAAATGCAATAAAATAATTTGATAACGACTTTTACACACTGTATGCTTAAGCTTAGTGTGACACTACGTTATTTATTTGTGATTTAAAATATTCAAGTAACATCAAATGTTAGTGAGAACATGTATAAATTGAAATTTCCGGAGGGTGACGCAGTTTAATATACTCCATTACTGTTTTGTATCCCATTTTACGTTGTCCTATTGCTATTCCTACTCTTCAACATGACTTCGTGCTGAACTTAAGTGACTTGCTAAATCTAATGCCAATGTATTTTAAAATATTTGTTTAATCAAGTCTATTGCCATTTATGGAGGAGATGTTCCTTGCTGTTGTTTTTATAACGTTAGATCGACTTAAGCGTTCTGTACGCAGGATTTTTTTTGTCTTGCATGTTCTGTGATCAAAAAAATGGATCATGAAACGAAAAAGAAATCGTTTAAGTCATTAATGAATAATTCGAATAGAGTTAAGACAGAGTTTTATCCTTGTAATACACCAGTCGAGATAGCAAGATAGCACAAATGTCAGACATAAAATATGACCTATACAAACAGTGGATGTACAATTTTTAAGAAATTAAGATCCAGACAAACAGTTATAGTTAATTATCAGGAGTACATCACCAGTGAAGTAGAATTTCTGAATCCCTTTCGTGATTTAGCTATCAAATCTGTATTACTTTATTACACATTTGTAAGAAATATTTTTGGGCATAATTTTGATAGTTTAGAGTAGCAATGTATTAGTCTATGATTATTGACAACAGTATTGGAATAACAGTTGAGTTGCTACTTTCTAGAGATATTGCTATGTTCACATTGTTAAATATCAAATTGAATATGAAACAAATGCAACAGAATATTTTTTCATTCTGATCGGTAATTGCTGTACTAATGAGAAAGAACTTTTAGTTTGAAACTGGAGTTCAAAAAAAAAAAAATATATAATAATATTTTTTTTTATTTAATTAACAATCAGATTTATTTACTGTTAATAAATTTAATTATAGAGCTTAGTTTATCGATTTAAAGAAATGAGAATTGATAGTGATATTCCCCAAATTCTAAGGAACATAGATTTTATTCTGCCGTTCAGTCGCCAGTAAAATCTAGGAGTTCAAATAATGAATTGTAAAAAATTCAGAAAACTTAATAAGTAAAAGTTGGTTCAGTAATAATATAGCGATTAAAAATTAATCGGATATTACTTCAATTTTATACTATTCTGTCAGTATTTTCTTACGTGATTTTGTATTTAGTTTATGATTATAATGTTTAATAAGCGATTTGACTAAACGAAAATTCATAAAGAACAGTACACAGCTTTTGTCTTCTAATTTTATAATTACCTTATTCTTTGTCAAATGTCTATAGTATAGAATATTTAAAGTTGATTTTTACTTGGAATGTTAACAATGGTTGCCCTTTAGTCTGATTAAAAATTTTATAAACTTAAAGTAAACGCTTAATTGTGATCTTAAAGATATGAATGACATGTAGTCAACGATAAATAGGTCAAACAAATTTTTAACATTTGATCTCATGAATGAGAATTTCAGTGAATTTTGTAGAGTTAATGATCCAGCCGAGGTTTAACCAAAGTACCATTGGTAAAATGAGCTCTATCGTTGACATTATTTTGCCAAATGTAATGTTTTTACACAATTATATTAAGTTTAGGCAGAGACAAATAATGCATTAACAGAATTGTCCAGCCTTGATAAGAGGGCAGACGATAATGGTATACATTTGTTTTTGTCTATGTTAATAAGATGTGCATACACGCGCCGCACACATCGATTGTTTGATTCTTTGATTTTGTAATAAATTGAGTGTTTTCCAAATTATTTAAAATGATATTTACACGACTTCCAATATCGTTTTTTTTTTTTTTTTTGTAAATTTTTAGTTTTATTTATAGACAAAATTTATAAACCTCTAAAAATTAAACATAATTTTATTGCATGGAAATTATCATCCATTTATGGATATTTGTAATAATTAATAAACTAATTTTAAAATTAAATACATGCTGTTTTTTACTTTCTTCATTGTAAAATTTGTGTTTTTTTTTTGTTTTTAGTTTTTTTTTTTTTTGTACATAACTTTTCTATAAAAAAAATTAAAAAGAACATAATTATTATATGTTAATAATGCCTATAATTTATTTATGTAATTATACCTAACTTATTATATTATGAATTTGTCATATATTTATAAATAAGAATAATATTATGAATTATTGTAAATAAAACTATAATTTCAGTTTATATACTAAAAAAATTTTATATTTAAAATAAATAAAACGCTTAAAAAGGAGGAAAAAAAAAAAAGGAAATTTCTATTCAATCTCACTAACATTAGTCCCATTTGTTGGCAATATTGTGCTACTATCATCATCAATTTCGATTTGACTATCCTCGTCATTTAAATCCAATGATAAAACTGATGATCTACGTGTTTTTTTAATTTTTTTTTTATTATTATTATTGTTATTATTGTTATTATTATTATTGCCACTAAGCAATTCATTGCCACTACTTTCACTTGAGTCACTATCGTAAGAATTTCGCTTATTACTATTTACAATTACAATATTTTCTAAATTTTCTACACGATTATTATTACTATTATTATTGCCATTCAATGATGATAATTCATCATTACTACCACCACCATTACATGAAATTGGTTTATTTTTTGTAGTTCTTAAATCATCACCGGCTAAAATTCTACTACTGCTTCTTAACGTTCTAGTTTCATTATTATTTATTATATTACTAGGACTTAAATGATCTTTTTTAAGTATACGTTCACTATTACAACCACTACTGCTACTGCTGCTACTGCTGCTGCTGCTGCTACTACTATTATTATTATTGTTGTTATTAATATTATTAACATTAACATTGTTATTATTATTATTATTATTATTATTAATATTATTATTGTTATTATTATTAATATTATTTTTTACATCTTTTTCACTATTATGTAAATTGGTGGCATCAGACGGACTTGTTAATCCATTTATTAAACCACCACCACCGACAAGAATATTTTCTTTTGAATCACCATTATTATCATTATCATGCTTTAATACACCAACATCATATTCCAATGTAGCAATTCTATCTTTTGATATTTTCAATTCATGTTGTAAAAACAAAATTGTGCTTTGCATTCCTTCAACATCTTCGTCAAGCTCTTGCAGAAAATCATCAAGTTCTGTTTTTGAAATAAAAAAAAAATTAATTGAAATATGCAAATTGAAAATTATCAATAAACTTAAAATAAAAACATTATTAAAATCTCAATCAACACTAAGACAATTGATAACATTAATGAAATATATTACTATTAGGATGATCTAGACAGATGTAAGCTTGCAAATTCGTACTGTTGAAACATGATGACGACATTCGGCTTACGAAATCTTCTAGACAGATGTAAGCTTGCAAATTCGTACTGTTGAAACATGATGACGACATTCGGCTTACGAAATCTTCTAGACAGATGTAAGCTTGCAAATTCGTACTGTTGAAACTGTTGTATTGCACGAGACACGTTCATAAATGACATAGGATCAGATGGAAACATGATGACGACATTCGGCTTACGAAATCGGATATAATTAGTAATATGAAAGGTACGGACAATGCAGGTGGCTCAAGAAATAAAGAGGTATAAAATCGATATTCTAGGGTTGAGCGCGACGCGATGGAAGGAACGACTTATGGTGAAACTTATTTTAATTTTCTGGAAAAACAAGTCATATAACACTAGAGTCGGTTTGATGCAAAAGCCGATATTCGGTCTACGACGGAACGATGTGATATAAACAATAATCAATAACTTTTTCCAAAAACGTGCAACATTCATAATCTTATGATTGGTGGCACTATAATTTACGCATAAAGGAATACACAAAGAAAGTTGTATATTTTATCGGATGTTAGTACCAGAAATAATATTATAATAATATAATTTATGGCAGACATGCAGAAACAATCTAAACCTAGAGTACTGCTAAACGCATAAATGATAATAATCTTCAAGATAAGAAAGTGAGGCAAGCATAGTTCACAATTCTGTGGACACAATACGTTGCAAATTCAAACAACATACAGGGAAACTTATAAACAAAACGTCTAATTCAATCTAGTTAATGTTTGCTGATCTCAAATAAAATTTAACAAATAGAAAGATGAACTGGTTACATTAACGAGCTGCAGAATAAAACCGAAGTTTAAGTTGCTCAGTTGACAGGGAAGTAAAGTGGTAGTCGCCGATAATAAAGGATGTTTTTTTAGAGGCGGAGAGCACTTTAAATTGAAATATAAGGCAAAAATTGGCTTTAATTGACAGCACACGAAAAAATTAGTAATCATATCTCTCTGTACCGCCCGCTCACCGATGACTGTAACGTTTTGGCCATAATCACTTTTGAAGACATATTGACAAATGACTCCAACGACCCATAAAGCTTA
>JANSTX010000456.1:13133-23440 GCA_027564355.1 Penthetria funebris
CCGATGACTGTAACGTTTTGGCCATAATCACTTTTGAAGACATATTGACAAATGACTCCAACGACCCATAAAGCTTATCAAACGGTGACTTTATAATGGTGTTTCGACAATGCTTGTGGGTTTAATCATCGCTTCAAATGCGGAAATTCTGTTTATTGACATAGCCATTTAACCAAAAGTATTGTCAAAAAATTATGTCAATTAAATTCAATTTCATGGATATTAAAAACTTTTTTCTGTGTTTCATTTTTAATTTCCGCTAAGTTTAGAAACTGAACTTGGATGGCATTGTACCAATATTAGATCCAATTATTAGCAAAATATGGTTATCTGATGGTATGTCAATCGAGTAGAAAGGGTAATTGATAATAAAATTGCGGAAAAAAGGTAACTAGAGTAGGTGTGATAACTGACGTGATATAAACTTTCTGACTATAAACAAGGTTATATCAGCTATTCTGTACGATAGGAATGTTGTACAGTTGTACAACGAGGTATTAGAAGGGAACAGGCATGTTTAAGGGCTGGTAGTCGTTGCACACATCATATCAAAATATTCAGAATTTCTGTTACAATAGTCGTTTGAATGGTAAACTCTATTGTATATGTTATTTGATGTATACAGTCACCGCAATTATTCCCGCTCGTCTTGGACCGGGGTTATGATCACAGTAATAAATACTGAGCCGCCATGGTATCAGATAGGCTCTAATCGGTCGCCTTGAAGAACTCGACTTCGATTACAGTTGTCTGCTATCACAAACTGAGTCAGACTACAGGGAGAATTGAATAAACTTATTATGGTTAAGTCGGTCTAAAGATCAACATTTCAAAGACGAAACTAATAAAGATTAGTAAGTCTATGAGAGATATAGATGATCTATAGTTTCTGGTTAATTAAATATGCAGAAAATGGAATCGATAATTTGAATAAACAGAAAGCAGATATCTTTATTTCATCGAATCCAGCACCATAACACAATTATGACATCAGTATATTTTATCAACGTAATTATGTTTCTCATAAATTTACCTGATTGTGATTTTTTCACTTCTTCACTGAAACTTTTCTGTAATGCTAAATCACCTTCTAATTTGGCTAATCTACCGTTTGAAGTCATTTTTCCAAGTTCTTCATTTTCCTAATTTTCAAAAAAAAAAAACCATATAAATAGTTTGTTCTTTTGTTCTAAAAAAAACCCCAAATAAATTACCTGATATAGAAGTCGACATTTGGCCATCAACCTTTTTCCAGTATTTGAATCTGGTGTAAATTTCCATGCCGATAATTCATTTTGTGTTTCTTCCAATCTAGCCTTAGTCGATTGTAATTCAGCTTTAAGTTTTTGAAATAAGATATTAATGGCTGGATCCAAAAGTGTTGAACGTAATGATATTGGACTTGGTACTTGAGATGCTTTAAATTCAGTGATTTGAGTCTATTAAAAAACGAAAAAAAAAAAAAAACACAAACATTAATACAAATGAAATTCTATTAACTAATAGATTATTTGTTTCTTGTCTTTACTGCATAGTCTTGCATTTCCTGTTCCTTTGCAGCCAATCGTCGTACCAAAATTCGTTCCCTTCTCTGTGACTCGACATATTGTTGTTTTAAACGTATTTCTGATTCACGAAGTGATTGTACTTCTTCTGTAATTTATAGAACGTTTATAAATTAGAAAAAACACAAAAAATTATTTAAATTGTATAAATTGAATGATTGTATTATAAAAAAGAAGTATCATCGAAGTATCATCTAAACCAATAGTTATAGGTGAAAGTTTCATGATCAATTTATTTTATTTTTTTTTAATATGACTCGAAATATGGATATTGTTTAAGAAATGAAATGACTAGTATCCTAACATCGATTAAATAAATTTGAAAAAATTAAGTTTTGGAATAGAAAACACAAAAACTGATTAAATGTAAGTTAGAAATTAACAATAGGAAAATATTGTGTGTATAATAAAAATAAGATCAGAAAAACTATATAAAGAAAGGTATTGAAGTGACATTAGTTGAAATGAGTGCAATGAGGTAAATTGACATCAGCCCATTTAAATCTGAGGTTCAAGCGTAAATTGATATCAACCTATTTAAATCTATTAAAAATTATGATAGTATGAATTATTATTATTATTATGAAATATTTTAGCATTAAGGGTTCATTAAAGGCAACTTTACCCTACCCCAAATCTCAACATATATAAATTTTATTATTCAACTTTAACAGTAGCAGCACTTCACTCAATGGAAAATTGAGTGAAACATTCGTCATTAGTTAAAGAGTCTGTTAAATTATATAACAAAGTAATTCATCGATATGATGCCAGCAGTCAGTAAAGTGATGGTGATAATCAGAATTCGATTGTGATATTCGAGTAAACTAGCATTAACTGCAAACTTTGTTAACTGTTCAATCTTTCAACCAAAGTAGCGAACAATTTGATGCAAATTATATCAAACAATATCATTAATTGTTAACTATTATTTTTTTAATGATTTAAACTGATTATAATCTTGTTTCTGATGGAATCTTCTTGTACATGCTATAGAGTTATAAGAAATAATATTACATAATAATAAAAATGGCAAAAACAAATTTCGAACAGAGAAAATGTTATGGAGATGAATAAAGAAAACTAACAAATGTCTTACAAAAATGTTCATACTCATGTATGCCAGAAGGTCAACAAAGTATCTCTTGCAATTTTTTCTAACTAAAGCAACGTGAAATAGCATATGAACAAAAACAAGCACAAAGAAAGCAAATGTATTAGTCAATAACAACAATAGTTTCAAATAACCCAAGTGTTATTCTAACAAATAAAAACTAATATATGGGTGACATTTAACAATTTTCACATAATTAGCGATTATGAATCAGATACTAGACCAATGTTCATTCAGTTTGCAGACATTGTATTCTGTGTCTTTAAGTTCTGGCGTGAATATTGTGTTCAACGAACATATCAATTCGACAGACATTTGTTAAATACGTATGCTTTTTAAAAATTTTATACAATTTTTAGGCATTAAATGAAAGCAACATTAAACCATCCTTCTAAGTGATCTACGACTAGTTTAAATTCTGTTCAATGATCCTTAAGTAACCAAATATTATGCATTCTTAAAAATATTATCAAAATTTGGAAATGAATTACTTTTTGTAATTTTGGCGAAAATGATTAGATCTGAAAATTCTATTAGTTAAACGCGACACATTTCACCTAAACTCTTCTCAACTCCTATACATAAAAGCTATTATAATAAGGAAGATACACTTGATTTGTGCTATCAAGTAGCTAAAATATTGTAAATAGTCTTAACCCATACGACTTATGGTCACATAGAGCGACAGAACAATTATAATTAATTTACAGTTTCATATACACAAATTATAATAATATCAAATATCAACCGAAGACCTAAGGTGGATGGTGGCTCTAGTGACTGGAATCATTTGATGTAAATGGGTCTGGTAAATGGTGACTTATGCAGACTATAGGATGTAGAGACGGTGGCACACATATTTTTGTAGACGGCGGCACATATTTTGTGACACAATGTTCGGCATTAACGAGTAGAAGGATATAAGGATGAATCACCTTGAAATTCAGTGTATAGGAAATGCGTGATAAATTTGTTGTCCTATCGACAGAAGCTGTCTACAATCGTTCTGGATGACAAGACATAAAAGCCCAATTCCTCTCTAGAGGTCGTTGAATAAATTCGAGAGTTTTTGAGAGTGCATTGCAATGAACTCGGGATAATGGGTGAATTGTCTGGTTTTTATACCAGTGTACGGAAAATCAAAAAATATAATAAAAATGTAGTTGATTGGCTATACATCTGAATAATTTGGTAGAGTGGTATGTAAATTCACAGCTAACCTAGTTTGTTAGTGAAATATATATTCAACAAGTTCACAAACAAGACACTTATACACATATTTTTGGCTACACCATGAAACTGACATATACTGTGATTGTGTTACCGGTGGTACACAATCACAGTATATGTTTGTAAATAGCAAATTTTTAGATAATTTTATGCTTCACCATATAGTAAACATTTTCGTCAGCAAAACACCATATTGGAAATACCATTAATTTAACGCTGATAGGTTTCACGCTGCTTAACTACACTTAATTGTATGATTATCAATAAAAAAAATGTATAAAAGCAATGTCAAGTTCGCAGTTTCCTGAAACTCAATCGCGATTACGACTATATTCAATTCAAAACTAATATTATTCCAATCTAAAATTATGTTAAAAATATGTTTCTATTATTCGTCGAACTATAAAAATATTACACATATTCAATTAAATGAGTTCCAATTTATTTGCTAATTGTTCATTCATTTGAAAGTCATTAATGTTACGGTTGATAATTTCAAACATTAAATAATTTGTTTTTACATTATCGTATACTAAAGTTCAAATGAAGATCATATTTTCATTAAAATAGGAACTAACTACTCAAATAATATGAATGTACTACTTGTATGGTATCAAATTTAGATAACCCTTTGCACATAACTTAATTGAAATATTCTAATTTAGAATTATTCATTCGTCATGTGAAGAGTTATATAATCGTTGTATTAATAAATAACGCAATGTAATTATTATATTTTACTATAGGTGAATGTTGAGGTTCATCCCATTTATCGCAAACATTACAATTGAAATTTTATAGGTTGATGTTAGAAAAGTTATTAAATAGAATTATTATTGCTTTATTATACTCAATATAAAGTTCTATCTTTTTACTTCAATTATTCTTTTATGAAATTCTGAATATTTTAAACACTTAAACACAATTGAAAAAACAGATTTAGAATTTTCTATTTAAATTCTTGAAATTAGTTCTCGTTATGATGAAGTAATTTTTTTTACCAAAATGATGACCTTCAATATTACGTCTGATAGTCGACAACCAAAACTTGAATCCAATTAAATACTAAGTAATAGAAAGAGAATCGATCGGTGTTTGGCAACCTGTTTCTATACAATAAAATATTTAATTGAGTTAATATATTCATCTTTTTTATTTTTTATTTTTAGAAAATATAGTGTCAATGAGCGATGATATCGTTTAAATTATATATACATTATTAATTAAATACTGAAAGAATAGAAAGATGTCACTAAATATTTAGAACTAAGTTGTGCGATTGAATTTTTAAAAAATGATATACAAATAATCATAGTTTTGATTGATCATATAGAGCACAGAATATACTCTGAAGGTAAAATGTCCTGTACGATTCAATTTAATCGCATAAAATCCAACACAATTTTAATTGTTTCTATACGACTTCTTCCGTTGTTATATTGTCATGTTTTGGAAATAAAATTATCTGATTTCTTGACAATATGCTAAATTATAAGAAGATAATCTGTACAGATTCAACATTACGAGTTTATTCATCATGACATTCGAACCAACTAGAGCCATCGATTCTATAAATGCATATAATATACACTAGAAATCAATTTTCAAATTTTAATTTAAATGGTCTAAATAGTCAATTATAAATAACAACAAATACATTTTCTTTCAATTGTCGTTAGTATAATAAGTCTATTAATTAATGCACAGTAAATAACATTGATAACACTGATGCTAAGATGTTTAAGAAAATGTTTCATAAATAATTTATTCTGTTTCAACACATAATTGGTTGTTAGTAAGTTCACATCAGATAAAAGGTTTGTAATTTTTATTTAGACATTTTCTTCCAATTTAATATAAGAAATAGTAAACAATATGATTACGATTTTGTTTGAGAGCCAAATAATCTAAATGGAACTATGTCAATCAAAATATCTCAATTAAATGGCATTACAAACACAAAAATAAAATGTGCAGCCTTATAAATTTGGTAGTAAACTTGCGAGTGAAGAACCATCATTCAGAAGTCTAGTATCAGTGATAGGGAATGAAATGAAGTGAATATATTGGCTAGAGATTGTGAACAATAGTAGGGGTTCGTTGACGCCCTATGCTAACAATTCTAGATTTTCAAAAGTTAATTATAATTTTGTTGGCAAAATTATTTTTAATTTCATCACTTAAATGTAAAACCTGTCCAGAATCTAGCAGCCTTTTTTAACAAAAATATTGTTATCATTTGTGTCAATTATTCACATAATTTAGTTCACCGATTCACAGATTTAGGTAAAAATGATTCAAATGAATGAGGAGGCCAAGTATGAATAGGGAATAAGTAGATGTAGCTAATTTTAATTAATAACGTCTGTCCTGTAGAATATTATCCAAAAAATATCACAAAATGTCAGTTATATAATTTGATTTTGAAATGCCTTTTCACGATGTCCACTTCACAAACAAGACACAAATATCTATTTTATTGGTCACAATAACAACAAGCCATAAAATTTAGGGCTAGGGTTGAGCAACCTTAAGACGTTAATTGACTACTCCATAAATTAGTACTTTCAGTTATACAAATAGATAAGATTATATCACTCATAGTTGGAAAAATACACTAGTGTATCAATAGTAATGTACGAGAAATTAATATACAATGCGATATAATGTTCAATGGGATTAATGCAACATTTCACAAATAACTGCAGTCAGATTTTGAGAATAAATTTTCACATTCAAAAATCGTCTGTCCCAGTATGAAATTGGGTCGTGTAAACTGAGAATTTCATCCAATTCGACTTCATTTCGATGGATCGTGTAAACGGGAACATAGCCACATAACATAGATGAGGTTAAAACATATAATAAAAAATTAATAAACTTTTCTACATTCGATTTTGCATTCATATAAATATCTACAAATTCAAGTATTTCTGTGAAAAAATATCCTAGACCGGTGCTATCATTTTATTATTCATAATTTGAATATAATAAGCAAATTTTTGTTGTATCGATGCTTAAAATAAGCATAATTTCGAGCACAACAAATACCAAATTTAAGAGAAAATAATTAATGCACCATTCAATTATAGGACAATTGAACAAATTCTTGTAATATCAATTCTTAAGCTACAAATAGCTAATAGAAGTTTTATTACACATGCACGGTTATTTGACAAAAGTCTCGTCGATGAAATCTTCTCTCAGAACAAGTGCTGCGCCCAAAAATTTCTAACACAATATTAATAAATTTACTGCCTTCATTTCAAATTCAAAACTTTCATTATTATATCACTTAGGAGTATGGCTACTAAATACAAATCGTAAACATTTGTGAGTAATTATTTTTTAGTATGATAACGCATTGTGGTCACGATGCTCAACGTACATATGGTAAAGTTTAATATTTTTTTTAGTTGTAGAATAATTGTAGGTAAAACTAGGAAAAAGAAAGGATGACTAAAATCAGTGTTTAGTGAATCAGGGAGTAAATCGGGGGATAACAGAGGAGAAGGAAGAAGGGAGAACTAGCTCGAGCGTGTCATACCGATATCAGAGCCTCGACTAAGATAAATCGCATTGAGGGCGAATACAGCAACATTAAGATGTTAATTTGCCGTTTTAAATTGAAATTTACCAACTGAGAAATATAGTACCAATCATATTTATCCTGTTATACATTTGAATATTTCAGTAGAACGGTGCATAAATCCCCATGATTATAACACCATCTTTTTCGCCTCAATCACACACAATTACTGACAAATATTGTGATTCGAGTTACTGGTGACATCGCGTGGATGGAATTCAGCGGCAAAAAACAATAATAATGATGGTTTTTAAGAGACAAGCATCGTCATGTACAATGAAAATTTGAGTATAAATAAGTGTCGGTGGAAGGATAACAATAGAGCAAGAAGACAATTGTTTGTTAAAGGCTCACATACGCCTCGTATACATATGTGACATTATTAATGTGGTGATTATGCCTAAACAATTATAGAATAGAATTGACGATCATTCCACCTAATTACATCATTTTATGATAAATTATTTTTAAATCAAACGTTAATTTTCAATCACTGTGTTCATTAAATTCGACAATCTTCATAAAACAAGTCTATGAAAAATTTATTAAGATTTCTTGTGGTCCAATTAACTTCTACTCAGATCAATGATAAAATTTTACAATAGCTTTACTAAAATAGTAATTTAATCCAAAAGATAAATTATATATTTCTTGTTTTTGATTTTACGTTCGTCATATAAGCAACATTTCACCTTAACGTCAAATTTATCAGTATTATTATACCTTGTACACATTCACATTAAATGCCAACCAAAAACATAAATTGAAATTGTCATCTGAATAATTTAAATGATGGCTACATGGTCTGTTGGCAAGATTTTTTCTTTTTACCTAATCTATAAACAAGACACATACCCTACACAATTTAGCACCAAACAGAAAATTGTCATAAATTGCAATGAAATTTCATGTGACACCACATAGAGAATATATGATGGATATGCAATAGTCTAGATTTTTAGTCACGACATTACATTCGTCACTATATGAATATTTGTATCTAATTTGCAACAATGTTCAAATCAAACAGAGTATTAGATATTGAGTTTTTGTTATAAAAAAAAAAAAAAAAAAAAAAAACGCATTATGAATGAAAGTTAATTTGGTAAGACCTGAATTGCTGTACCAATGAAATATTTAATTATTATGTAATGCATAAGTATTTTACATATGACAGTTACGAATCGTGAAATATAAAAAAAGGTCCTTCACTACAATGTTAAATTGAAATAAAAACAAAATGTGTGAATGGAAAACAATTTTTTTTTTTTATTCTTTTTTATTTTGAATAATATTTTAATCATATGACAAACCCCAATTTGAGCAACCCAATGTTTACATACTTTTTTAACTCAATGTTGACATCGAGATCATCAAGTGTACGTCGTTTATCTCCATAATGATCAATGTGACTTGGCACATCGTTAAACAAAAAATAGTCTAAATGAGTAAATCACACGATCTTGTAATCGATAGTTTCAAAACGTTGTTGAAATAATGCGGAATCATTAAATTTACTACACAATAAATATATTGTTTCATGGGCTGTATGACATGTAGCACCGTTCTGTTGCCATAATGAAGTATCAGAAATGTTTAATACTTGAGATTGACGTGAAATTGATAAATTTGAATTTTTAGTAACACAAGCACTTAATGCATTGATATTTACTGTGAACATTTCGTTGACGTACTAGTGTTGTGGTATTTTTTAGAGAAAAATTTGTTTCAAATCTAAATTACAATTCGACGTATAGCTTGGTGTGTAGTTAGTTGGCTTCAGCCACACTCCACACATAGTTTTTTTGGTGATATTTTCTTTTCGTCTAGTTGATAAATGCAACAGATACCCTCTTTTTAGGTCACGTGTAAATACCCAGAAGTTGTCATATTATATATTGTGACAAGAGTTACAGGTGAAAATAATTGAAAGTAAAATTAGATTAATTAACCGGGAATATTAGAGGAATGAGAAAATAATTTAATTTAAGATTCATTAAATATATACGTTTTAAAATAAAAAAAAAAAAAAACAAAAAAAAAAAAAACTTGCGTTTCTGAAAAAAAAGGGTTAAGCAAGCCTCCAAAGAGTATATATTCTCATCGTATATTACCTAATTGTATTAAGACAAATAATATTCCAAATAAAGTATAATCAAGTAACATATTAATATACAAAACTATAATTTCAAGAAAATATATATTTGTTAATTCATACACAAGAAGTTTTAACGAATTTGTAGAATTATTTTTTTAATATTTTTATTATAAATAAACTTATGTTGTAAGCATACCAATTATTTGCTTGAAATGTTATCGATTTCTATATTGGTAAAAATCAATGACTTCCACCTCAATTCAGGAATTGTATGATTTAAAATAGTATATAAATTTGTCAATGTTGATTATCTGAAGTTATGCATTTTAAATGTTCCCAAATATGTAGTTTTAGGATTAAGTTGTAGTATAAAATTATACGACATCTGTGTGTTGCCAAAATGTTTGTTCTTTCATTTCATTAATTATTATTATTACTATTATTATTATTATGATTATTATTATTGTTATATAAAAAGTAAAGCGTAATAACCACTAAGAACACATTGACACAACAATATAAAAAAAAAAATATCTTTTTTTTATTCGTAAATGATTATTTTTGATAACTTTTATCTTATTTTTTTATTTTATTATATAGTCAAACAGGATTTCATTAATCCCTTCAATTCTTTTATAAATTTATAAATAATTTTATGCTTAGCAAATTTTCACCAACGATGAAACACTAAAATTTTCTTTTCTTTTCATT
>JANSTX010000467.1:7735-23430 GCA_027564355.1 Penthetria funebris
AATTGAACATGAATACTATAAATATCTTGGAGTCGATGGGTTGTATTTTAAAAACTAATTATATGATAAAAGATTATATGAATATGAATTTAAAATGGTACAGAAGGTGAATTTACTTATTTAGTATGCTCTTCCCAAATAGTTGGGTGCTGCGCTGCCCTCGTTCGTTTATCACACCGTCAATGTACATTTATGACCCTAAAGCTATGCTAATACTGTTGGTGTATAGTGGCGGCTCAGTTTTCAGTCACATTTATGTTAAATTAAGAACAAAGAGTATAATTAATATTTGAACGTTCTTCTGTCCTTCTTTTCTTCTTTCCGTCTATCTATCAGCCCATCTGTCCGTCTTTCATCTGTCCGTTTTTCCACATGTTCATCTGTTCGATATTTACATCTGTCTGTCTGTCTACCTGTCTGTCTGCACGTCTGTCCATCCGATCATCTTTTGGTGTCGGTCCATCAATACCGTATGCCCATCTGTCCATCTGTCCGTTTCTCTATCTGTCATTCTGTTCGTCTATTTCGTGTGGCCGTTAGTCCAGCTGTCTGTCTGTTCATAAGAATGTCTTGCGATCTCAAATTGAAAGTTCATTGATGAAATTTATAGTTTTATTATTAAATCTAAGTTATAATATAAAATTGAAATTAGCCTAATTTTTTCTGCAAATTCAAATAACATGAGTGACACTTACCATTTGATAAGAAAAATGGCCGAAAAGTTATGGCTCAAATGAAACACGGGAAATAGACAGGTGGACAGTGTACTTTAATTACTAACTGAATATACATGACGATAATTATAAATGGTCGAGGTTTCTACAATTCAGACGTCCATATCCATATGCATTTGACGTTGATTTTTATTAATACATTCTATTGTTTTGGCGTAAATTAAAAATAATTTCACTTTAAATTACTTAGGTACATATAATTTATCAATTGATAATAAATCTTTATGATACAAGAATATGTAGAAAAAAAAAAAATTGTGGTTTCTACAATTGTATGTACAATTTCTAACATTCTGTTGCCTATTGCGTGTACATATTAATTAAAGTCCACCCTCCGTTATGCATAAGGGAATAAAATATATATTTAGTCAATTTGAAAAATACTTGTAATATTTCGGTGGTAAACTTTCTAAATATAAAATTTGTAGCCGAAATCGAGCAACAAAATAAAGAAAGAAAAACGTGTATTTTACCCATTTATTTTCCAGCATTTTCTCTATTTTTGTGTAGATATGACTTTGTTATGTCATTTATTAAAGAGACTTATTTGATCCTTAAAAGGAAAATTACATATTAAAAATTTCTATTCAATTCGTCACGCATTCCTTTGTAAATATTTATCACCTGCAATTATTTATATTGCAATCAGTTTTTTGATGATAATTTATTTAAATTATTTATTATAAGAAATAAGGGATGTTAATTATATAATTGGGTATCCTTATTATAATTGGGGATTTTCTGTACATTTTACATTTGCCGTCACTTCTGATAGTTTTCAACTTGATGCTGATGTTCCTCCTGGGTTTCGTGTTGTCTCCTACGTTAATATTAATTTTCATTGATGAGCTACTAATTGCGATCCAGATTCACAGCTACGCAGATGACGGCACTCTGCAACATCCTTACTATTTTGACAAAAGGACATTCTTGATCATGGTCAGGTTGATATCGCGCTGATATGGACAATTCTTTTAACAGCGATTCAAATTCTATTTCTGATCGTGAACGGCGAAATCTCGTAATATTGAATGCGAATAAGACGCAATTATGTCTTTTGTCGCATAAGTGAAATACTCCGTATCCAAGTATACAATTCTATGGTAATTTGCTATGCAATTCTTCGGGTCTAAACTCTCTCTCTTAACGCATGTCAATTCAAAACTACAATAGAATGATCACATCTTGTGTGTGACCTAAAGTGCAACCAGGAATATTTTAATACCGAACATATTGCCATTATATATAGGGCATATATAAGGCCTCTAATTTAGCACGGCTCTCAATCCGGCGACCACACTTGATTTTCTCAACAGAATTCAGAGGCGAGCCTTTCGACTTATATTTGATGAACAAATCACCGATCATATAGATTCTGAGATTGAGCAGAGGCTCAATGTGGTGGCACTATCACTTTTTTGTAGATATTATCATGACCATTGTTCTGAAGAGATTGCCAGCAATATGCCCAATATTCGGGTATTTCCACTAAATATACGACTTGCTCGCTTGTCATACTCGCCTTCTGTTAAATTTACGTTTGGTCGCACGCTTAAATTTCGGTGCACGTTTATGTCGCGTACTTCACGTCAGTGGAACCATCTGTCTGAACATGTGTTTCCTGAATTTTACGGACTCTAGGATTTTAAATCAAATGTTCACAAATTCTTGCGTTCATATTCTTCTCATCCATCGTTATGAGCAAATAAGTAATTGTAAATGTGACCCCACCAGTCTTAGATCTTTCTGGTTAATTTTATTTGACATCTTGTGCATTATCAACGATACAATTTTAATATATTTACATACATACATTACAATGTAATGATACTCATTTACTTGGGGACCCCAATTGTAAATGAGAATATTTCTATAATTTGAATCAATTCTATATTTTTTGTGGTTTAATTAGCTGTTTTAAGTGTAAAAAAAAAAATTATGAAAATTAAAAAAAAAATGTTTCAGGTATCATAAAATGTGTTACGTTTACAACGTTATACATGAATTCAATGTGGTGGCCACCTAATATGTCCATAGGTGGAATGTTACATCAAACTCTTTTCTTAGTATTATCATCAATAGCCTCATTTAATTATGTAATGGCCACATTAACTGGTCCTAGATTCTTACCATATAAATGGAAACCTGTGGTAAGTTATTGCTTTCTTTTTTATTTGAAAAATAATTTACACACACGACTCTACCGAATATGTAGTGAGAATTAGATCATGTTAGCACTCATTTTTAGAGTTACCATAATGGTCGTCTTGATTTGTGATCAGCCAATGGAGGATTAATCTTCAGTTCAACCAATCAATTCAATATAATTTAATGGAGAATATTCATTATAATATCTAAATCTTACATGAACCTTTATAAAGTTCTGTGTCACAAATTGCGGACATGCAATTTGTAGATTACATAGATCAAAAATCATGCTAGGTGGTGGTATTAAGACTGGATGATGATTAATTAAAATATTACCGTTACTTTCTGTAATTTACTATCATAAATAATACGGGATTGCGTAAACGACTGTCCAAACCAAATATTTTTTCTTAACATAATCGAGGGGTTTTTTTTTTGTCAGAAATGTTTACCTTTTTAAAATGTTACTTCTATCGCAACCTCTTTGGCATTTTCAAGGAAATCACAAATATTAATCCTGATGTTTCTTAATTCACATAAAAACTCCTACACACGTAATATAAAATATGCTAAAGTTTTCAATGTTTGATTTTCTTTTTTCGTTGACAGGATAAGGAACATGAAAATGCATTACAATTTTGTAAAATTTGTGAAGGATATAAAGCACCAAGATCACATCACTGTAGAAAGTGTAGATATTCATTAATGTTCACACCACTAGACAATTTCTTTAAATATAATAGTAAAATTTTCTATGTATTTAGGTAATAGATGTGTTATGAAAATGGATCATCATTGTCCATGGATAAATACATGTGTTGGTTGGGCAAATCATGCATATTTTACAAGTTTCCTAGCATTTTCTGTATTTGGAAGTGTTCACTCAACTATAATTCTTAGTATATCTTTTTATCGTGGTATTAATCGATCTTGGTAAGTCCTATATTTTTTACTTAAATGTCACTTAAATGTTTGTATAAAAAAAAAAAAAAATTGTGTCAGCATGTTTTTAATGGCAATTTATTGAAATTGTTACTTGAGTATACTCCAAATTTAGCTTACATATTCATTTAATGAACTACATAATATGATATTTTGGTGCATTTGATCACTCCAATGCTATTCCAATAATTGACGACTATGAAAACACATTAGACACAGGCTGAACTTGATCCTGTGGAAAATAAAATCTGGGAAGATCACTGTTGCACTTTATGGAACGATGTTTAATGTGCAGCAGTTCCAATTGCAAATTTATGTGTACAATTGTTGAACAGTAACGAAAAACTCGAAACATCACCGCCTGAGCAAAAGTTCGTAATAAAAAAATTGGTTGTCAAAATTGTGCCAATGAACTTGCCATTCAATTTACATATCATTTTGTTTAATTTTGTGTTCTTAAACAATAAAAAATGTTTCGTCAAAAAATAGCACATTCTCAATATGTCGTCAGTTGCGTACAAAACTTTCAGTGTTTTTGATCGTTGAAGACAAACTGCCCCATTGTGCAGGTAATAAATTATGTACTTTTTTTATATCCTGTAGGATTCTGAAATTTTTCAAACTATATGACGGCCATTTTACCTGGTCCTTTGCAAGGTGCATCAGTTATGGTTCTGATGACAATAGAGATTAAAAAATATTTATGAACCTAATTGTTTTGACAATGATGTAAATATTCATGACGAATTTTGCACGATTCACCATAGAACCACTAATCAGAGTTCATTAAAAAGATATTTTGATACAATTCTTTTACGGAAGATCTTCCATATATACCTTTAATAATTTATTAATTGAATTTTGTTTCTACTCATAAGTATTTAATTAATTATTTGAATTGCCTCTTAATTTATCATGTAATTAGCTACAGATTTACTGTAATTGATTATTAGAACTTGTTACAATTTGATTTGCTATGCAGTAGTATGTTTAAAAATAAATAAATTAATTTTATATTATTTATAGGTATCTTTATTCTAATCAAGCTTATTTAGCTACTGTTCAGTTTTCCTTAATCAGTCTTATCATGTGTATATTTAGTCTTGGTTTAGCGGTTGGTGTTGTAATAGCTGTTGGTATGCTATTATATTTCCAGGTAAAATTATGATGTCACTAAATTTTTTGAATTTATTTATAAAAAAAAAAAATAAAAAAAAACACAAACAAATCCTTTAAGATTCGAGCAATTGTAAGAAATCAAACTGCAATCGAAGATTGGATAATGGAAAAGGCAAAATATCGTAGAGAAGGAGATGAAAATGCAGAAATATTTAAGTTTCCTTATGATTTGGGAGTAAGGTGTAATATTCAAGAAGTTATAAGTTGGAATTGTGCACCAATTGGTGATGGACTAACATGGCAAACAATTGATGGATGTGATCAATTTACATTAACGGTAATTTGTAATTGTATTCTATATCTTTTGGCACAATTTGTGTGAGCGGGTCGAGGACGTGTTACTTCTTCTTTGGTCTAAAAAATTTGCGAATCTTTACAAATGTTAAATTTTTTTTTTCTCAATTCAAATTCCAGAATGAACAAATTGCTCAAAAAGCTGAAAAACGTGCTAGAACTAGAACGTACACAATAAAAAATAGAGTATCCGGAAGTTGGATACCATTATGGTCACAAGGATTTGCCGTTTGTTTAAATCCACCATTCACAGACGAACCTAGAATTAAATTGGAACCTGGTGATATTGTAAATGTCACAAGGTGGAAAAAGTTGGTATTTATAAGTTTTGTTAATGTTGCATATTATTTCTGTTTTAATTTCAAAATTATAGACATTGGTTATTTGGTGATAAAATATTGAATCATAAAAATGGAGGACCTGATCATGAATTTAATCCATCAAAATCGCCAACTAAGTCTGCATCATCATTAAATTGTATGTTAATTGATGTAAAACGATATCGTGGATGGTTTCCACGAAAATGTGCTGTAGAATTGGTTGATCCCGATTCGGATGAGTATCAAGAACATTTCAATGTTAAAAACAAAGAATTGTAATTTATTATTTAACATATTGTAATTTTATGTTTATTATTTGTATTTAATTTTGATTAGTAAAATTTTTAAATCGAGTAAAAATTCAATAATACGGTGATATTTTAATAAAATTTTGTGTGTATAAATTACTTAAGACAATTTTTTTCTTTTTTTTTTTGTAAATTAATCTCATGTTTAAGAAAGTGTACCTTATTTTATATTATGCGCCTTTTATTAATTTCTGGTGAAAACTGGACGGTAGAGTATTAAGATGCCAACACTATTCAAATTCAAATGTCCCAAATATACCTAACATCTTACCAGACAGTTATTGAGTGCATTCTTGCTAAAACATATTAGTTGTACACTAGATCATTTCGGTTACGCACAATCTTACAATACCAATATATTCTAGAATGGTTGAACTTCTTCTTCTCAATGAAATTTAATTCATTACTTGAGGTCAATTTTCCTATATAACTACTGAAAGATTCGAGAAAAATAACTTCTACCCAAAAAATAGACTACAAAAAAGTAAGCGTATGACCAAAATAAATAATTAACACATGTAGTAATTTTGTGCTATTCCTGTTTCATTGAGTTAATTTGAGGAGACGTATGCATCAACTGAAATGTACCATCGTTTTTCATCAAAAACAAAAATTGCCATTGCATCTCGTAAACGGTTGGAGATAGAGTCATGGTGTAAAACGGTAAAATACGTGGCGAAGTCTATTACATTTTATACATATACGCCAGATACACTGCTACAACAGTCTAAAAAAAGGAAAAAAGTCGTGCTATTACAAGGAAGTCAGCATTGTTTTTAATTGTAAAAGATGTGCAACGATTTTCTTCATATTTCATCTTCAGACACGAAAACTCTATCTATAACCGTTGCCGAGATATTTGCATTTTAAATAAAATACATCTTCTAAAGGTTATGATTTCCTATTACAAATCGATAAACGTATGAAATGTACCAACGTTTTTCATCAACAAAAAAAAAATTGCAATTTCTCGTATCAATTTATGAATTTATTGAAAGGGCATCCATACCGTGGCCGCCTTGAAAAACTACATTAACTATGAATATACTCGATTATTCAAAGACTTGAGGGATATTGGACACAGTATTGTGTGACACTCAGTTTGTTGGTAATATTTTAGTTTGTCATCTTGATAACGACCAAAAATGTACATTTTAGACGACCACCACAATTCCACTACAGCAAAATGTATTTATGTATGTGCAAGTTTTATAAGAAGAACTAATTTGCTGAACGCACAGTGTAAAATTTATGATTACTTAACTCAACATATAGGTCACGGAAATATTTATGGTCATATTTGTCAATTACAGACATGTAATCATCAACTATAGAGGAAGTGTCAAGATTAATTTGTGCCTATAATAGGTTTAGATTATATACGCAATTCAAAAATAATTACTGGATACAGTCATCCGGATTTCAAGATAATTAAATACAAATAGACGGTTAATGTAACGAATGACTTTAATCATGTGTATCATTTAACAAATTAATTTACCCGTTACAATGCACATGTAACAGCAAATGGTTTTGTTTATAAAATCCTGTAAAATAGCTGTTCCGTTAAAGATGTGAATAATTTAATTAAAAGTCAGCAAGTCAAAAAAGCCACAAATAAGAAATTAATATACCTATATATTTTTGGTCGCGATCAGATGCCATAATTAGCATATACTGTGACTGTATTCCTGGTGGTACCAACTACTGGAATATAAATATAGATTTAACAACCTCTAGTTGTGGATTGTTTGGCACTCTTTTCTCTACTCCAAATAAATAAGATAAGTTTTATGTTTTTAAATTTCTGTTTAAAATTAGTCAGCAAACATAATACTAACATTATGTTTTAATGCCTCGATAACTCGCTGTACCTGATAATATTTTTGTCATCGAATTCCCGATGCCTCCATTCGTTAACTTGGCTGTATACTGCAAAAAAAAAAAAAAAAAACCCCCATATTTTTATGATCTGATTGTATAACCATAATCATTACAATATTGATTTGCAGCAACACATTCCACTCGTCTGCATTAGAAATGTATCAATAAAAATTATTGTAAATAAATTTTTAACACAAGTTTTATATCTAAATAAATTTTAATTCTATTTTTTTTTATTATAATCAGGAAATACATAAAATGCACAATTTTTCATTGTTTTTGTTTTTATTATTTTATTTAGCACAAATTAAATTGGCAATTAAGTAAATCAAATTCATTGTCCCCGAGTAAAATGTATTTATCTGGCACCTGAATCATATTTCTGAGAACATAATATTAAATATGGAATAATCCAATTTATAATTATGTATCTAATTTTGATTCCTGTAGCTTCTTTAAATATGGATTCATTTAAGATATTTACAACATACACTATTATTTTTGAATGGTTAATGTCGCACCATCAATGGAAACCTATTATTTAATCAAATATTTCGTAATGATGAGACTGAATCAAAATTCTAAATAAGTAAGTTTCTTAAATTGATTTTCTTTTAATATTTTAGTTTTTAAAAATTTATTAAAAGACTACTATATTTTTAGAAAAAAAAAAAAACCACCAAATTGGATAAGATACATTTTGCGTGACAATGAACCAATTACAAAGTTTATAGTTTTCAAAAGCAAAATTATAAATTTTTTAAAAAAGAATAATTACAAAACAGAAAATTGTACTAAAAGAAAAACAAAAACAGTTCGAACTTAAAAAAAAATAAAGCAGTAAAATTAAAACAAATTAGCAAAACAATTTAAAATTAATAGAATAAATTTTAAAATAAAAAACAAAAATTTTATTTATTTTATTTAACATAAAATTGAGACATACAGAATTGAAAATTGATTAAAATATTTAAAATAACATACATACACATACAAAAACATACAAAATACAAATAAAATAATTATAATTATTTTTAAAAAATCACAATGTTTCCATTTTTTTTTTTTTAGTAAAATATACAATTCTTTCCATTTTTTTTTTTTTTTAATAGCCAAACTCATTTCGCCATTATTTCCTATAAATATACAATTCTTTCCATTTTTTTTTTTTAATAGTCAAACTCATTTCGCCATTATTTCCTCTCATTAATTATTTTAATTTAAACTTAATATTCTTTTATAATATAATTACATAATTTTTTTTTTTTTTTAAGTTCATAAACTTTAAAGGGGAATTTCAATTTTCAGATTGTGTGTGTGTATTTGTGTTTTACTTTTAATTTTGTTATTGTGACTTCACTAAATTTTCACTGGTTCTTTAAATCTAATAAAGAAAAGAAAACAATAAGTGTTTTTTTTTTTTTAAAGTATTTTTTATTATTAAAATTAAATACATAAGTGAGTAATAATAATAATAATAATAATAATAATAATAAAAACAACAAAGCATGCATTCTTTCAACAAAAACAAAAAAAACAAAAAATGAATAATTAAGAGGATGTTTTGTAAAATCATTCAAGATTCAAACCAAACTGTGGTTTTTAGTCTAAATGATCATTCAACACATTCTTTTAACATATTATTTAAATAAAGTGTTATTTTTAATTTTAAATTTACAAAATAAAATAATATTCAATTTACTAGAAAATAAATTGAATGTGAAAAAAAAAAATCAACAACAAAATAATGATGGTGCTCTATCTTTGTGTGCTATAAAAACTAAATATTACGTGCAAATTATTTCAATGCATCTCTATAAACAGTGCCATCTATTAATGTAAATAAAATTATTATATTATATGATGATCGTTTTATAAAAATTGGAAAGATCAATGCTATCCTAGGAAATTATTCAATTCAATTATTATGCAATATTAAGTTTTATATTCTGAAACAAAATTTACAAGTTATAATAGAGAACATATATCGATTTAAATATTTTTGAAATGTTCAAAATTTAATGTCAACGCAGGAAAACATTTCGCATACCAATCGCAAACTGAAACCAACTTCTTCGAACTATGCATATTAACAACTTCAAATCATTGAATTCACATAAATGTTTTGCATAAGCGTAATTAATGATCAACACTGTCGAATAGGCATGTTAAGTTGATATTGTCGATTATAATTATTAAAATTTTGATTAGATTCATGCAATGCCTTCAGATCTAATATCTGATTGCAATTTTTTTTTGTTTAATACAAGTTACTTGAGACTAACCCCATTTTGCGGAAGGGCAAAAATGATTAGTTCGACAAAAAGTAACGAAAAAAAAAAAAAATACACCTTAAGAACATTGACTACACAATTTCCAAATTAAAACTTCATAAGAAATAAATTATGGAATTCAAATGCATACTTAAAATTTGCTGGGTACAAAAACAATTTTAAACGATTATAAAATGAATTGACAATATGTGTATTTAATCTGGAGTTGATGATGACATTGATGACAAATGTATTTTTTCCACTTTAACTAATTTATGTGAAATTCAGTGGAATAACTTATCTAATAAATTAAACTATACATTTGTAGAGAATGAAAATATGCTTTTCAGAAAATTAAATGAAATGAATCTTGAGTGATAAGGAAAGCAAATTGTGTTCAATATCACTTTGCAATATGACCATTTAATTGATTCAAAGAGATACAGACACATACTACAATTGATTTTAATACATTATTTAGTAAGTTATATTCAGTCGAGCAGCTTTCATCGGGCATTCAATCTGAGATTTATAACATAGTTGCATATCATTATATTCGATCTATATGAATTGGATATATGCCCGTAAATTATTACTTCATATTGCTCTTGATTGCAAATGGACATTCGATTCTTTTTTTAAAAATAAATAAAATAATTTATAACATACATTTTTCATGAACCCATTTATAATTTTCAATATTATGGAACTTGATTTATATGAGCAATGTTTTCAATCCATTGATTAGGATAATTATTTTATTCACTTACTTAATTACTAACTAAAAGTGGAATGGGTTTAGATTTTGACAAAAAGACACGTAACATCAAATGTTAACCAGAAACACTATATTATAATATATAGTAAAACATTTCAGTCATTAACCGATCAACCACAAATCATCGATCACAAGATGTAAGAATAATTCGTAGTAGAGTCATTTTTAAGGTTACAGCTACCTAGTCTGTTTGGTGAGATATGATGATTTAGCAATTATATTTTTAGCGACGATCACTCGCCATAATTACACTTTGAACATTTTTCCGTTAATATTATGCTAAATATATGTAAAATGTATAATATGGCACTTTAAATAAAAGTCTATAAGAATACATTGTAAATTATGAATTAATAATAATAAAAACTAATGGTTAGTAAATAAATTAATTAAATATAAAGAAAAATATTGGCACAATTTAAATATAAGTACAATCTATGATCGATTATTTATGACACTTATTTTCATGATCGAAAATGATTGATTCTAACTTTTAATAAAATGAAATGTGTAAAAATTATTAATTGATTTATTTTCAGCAAAGAAAATTCACTAATAATTTAAATTTTTTTCATTCATTTTTTCAAAAAAAATAAATAAAACTCGACATCAAACTACTAAAAGCAATATAAAATAACCATGCAAATAATAAACAGTGATAAAACACAGAAACCCATCCATAATTATTATTTTTATTAGCAATTTCATCTGTTCTAATAGATTTAATTGTTTGTCCACTTACATCGGAATCATTTTCATTTGATGTTCGTATTATTGTATCCGATGGACGAAGTGCAGCACGTTTTGCCACAATTTCTAGCATTTCATTCAAAATGGCACCTTCGGCAGCAACATCTGTTGAATTTTTATCAATTTCTGGAAATTGAAATAATAATACAAAAAATGTATAAATAATAAACAAAAAAAAACGCTTTCTATTTGTATAACAACCGGGATGTGACTGAAAATATTTTAACAAATCTCGAAATATGAATTGGACTTATCAGAAATGGTCTGACACCGCTAAAATATACAATCATTTAGCGATTACTTAAATACTGGTTAACAGTTATTTAATTTTAATTTCATAAAATATATAGAATCCAATAATATTATTCATGATCGATTGTCAGAGTATAGTAATGATTCTAGGCTATCACCAATAGAAAATTATCAAAGTTTCTAGTAGAAACTTACAAGATACACTAAGAAGACTTTTAAAGAATATACAATTATCAATGGAGCCGTCAGTTTCAGAAATATTAAAAAAAAAAATTCTTGTAGTTTTTTTATTATTCAACAAATAATAGAAAACTACAAGAAAATAAAATAATAATACTAAATTTATAAACTTTATAAAACAAACATTTTAAAAAATATTTATAATAAATTAATTTTTCGTGTAGTTTTCTATTATTCAACAAATAATAGAAAACTACAAGAAAAAAAATATTATAATACAAAATTTATAAAATTTATAATACATACATTTAAAAAAATATTTATAATAAAATAATTTGTCTTGTAGTATTCTATTATTTAACAAATAATAGAAAACTACAAGAAAAAAAATTTATAACACTTACTATTGCATGACAGACGCGTATTAAGTTCATCTTTTAATTGTGCATGACGATATTCTAGTTGCAATTCCTGTTGTCGAATACCTAATTCTTCATCTCGTTTCCTACAAATGAAATAAACAAATAAATAAAATTATTAATTGTGTGATGACAGAATGAGATTTATGGGATAAGTTAAAAATTTGCATAAAGTACATTATTAATATTAAGTTAATCTATTTATATAATTTCTATATAATTATATAATCAATATTTACTTTAATTGAGTAATGTTTCGCCAAATTTCCAATAATTCCTTAAGTAATTTTTCATCATTTACACCAATAGAAACATTTGGATCTAACCTAAAATAAGATAATTAGCGAAAAAAAAAAAAAAAAAAAAATTATACAGTTAGTAATTATAAATCTACGTCTAATATATAATAATTAGTTAATTTACTCTTCCAAATTTTGTCCTTCACCCCTTAAAGCCTTCTCAATTAATACGCCACGTGCTTCTAAGTCTTTAAGTTTCACTTCAATTTCTTCCTGTTCTCGTTGTATTTCCTGAGCAATTCGTAATCTATAAATCAATGAAATGTTGAAAATGTTTTATTAAAAAGTGGCCGTAAAAATTCCGAACTAAAAAATAAGCAAACTTACCTTTTTAATTCAGCTTGTCTAGTTGCTTTTGATAAAGCTCGTGATTTTTTATTTTCTCGACTTTCATTGGCTGAACAACTTTCATCTATTAAAATAATAGAATAAATAAATAATTGTTAACCATATTTTTAGAAACATTGAGAAGCTGTAAAATGGTACTACAATTGTGAACAAATGTACGTAACTAAAAACATAGGACGTAAACATTAATAATTTTAGTTTAATAAGTATATCATCGCAGGTTTATATTATTATAGTATATTCCATTTTTTTAACAGTACGAACTTACAACCACAATGCCCGATAGATGCACGATTTTAATTAACTGCAATAAATTAATTTCACGAATTTATAATTTAAATCAAGTATAATTGACAGTGTCAATTAAATATTATCAATAAAATAATATCAACTCAGATGCATAACTGTTCTAAAGACTAATTATTGCAGATTTTAGCACAGTTACCTGTGAAGGTACAATATTTACGTGTTAATAAAGTGATTATGTATCAAATCATTAAACGTTACAATAATACTTGAGGTGGTCATAAAAAATTCGTAACATCAACACAAATTGTTCGAAAGGTATGGGCATAAAGTTATCCACGGCAGAGTGCAACGAAATTGGCTAAATAGGAAACAAAAAAAAAAAAAAATGACAGCTTTTCTTTTAAAATTCTGTTTTGGTTAAATCGTTATAAAATGTTAAATAAAACTTTAAAAAAAATATATTTACCATCTGATCGTTGATAATTTGTTGGTAACGGTGGAATTGGCGGTGCATTTTCATCTAAATTTAATTTCGTTGCAAAATTTTGTTCACCTTTTAAACCATCCTCTGATTTACTTCTTTCATGTGTTACTACTTCCTTATCCTATGTGAAAGGTAAATAACAGTTGAAGAAAAATTTAATTCACCAATTACTTATAATACTGATGTTAATAATTTAAATATTTATTTTAAATTAGAAAATTGGTAAAACCTTAAGAACTTTCAAAATTAATACATTTTTAAGAACATATTTTTAATATTTTTTTTATTTATTTTTTTTTTTTATATTTATTTTGGAACCCGAATTGTTGTACCCATTAATTATTATAAACACAAAATGCATAGATAGAAACGAAATGTACATCAATTATGAATTTGTTACTAAAACAAGAAAAAAAATATTTAAAAAAAAATTAAATTTTTTCAATAAATTAAATAAATTTTTGGGGTAAATAATTATGAAATAAGGGTTTATATTAGCGGTTAGCATTACATAAATAAAATTCGGAAACAATATATTATACAATAGTATTTTTAAGATGGTTCAAAATATCGGCGGAACACAAAACAAGGGGGGTTCTAATTTAGATTTAATGTATAAAGTAAACTGATCATAATATTCAACTAACGCAGGTACTACACCTTATAACACACCAAATAATCGATTAAACATTGCACACAATAGTTACATAAGTTCCAGTTATAATTACTAAAATCTAGACATAAATAGGAAGTTTTTTTTTTTAACATTTCACAGTCTATATAAGCAAGTCTAAACCATAATCATCTGTTCTACCTTTACTTCACGTGAAAGCATATAGAGTGCGCGTACAAGAACAACAACTGCTATTGTCGACAATTGCTGGTCAGCAACTTGAATTCACGCTATCCCATTTTAATTGGCACAAGATTTATTAATGACCAGTGAAATGCGAATCTTGCAATATTCTCGACTGATAATCTGTATTGTCGCATTCAATTCAATTTTCTTCAATTGACAATCCAGTTGATCACCTCAAAGTATATTCAGTATCCACAAATTCCAATGTTATATTGTGTTTAGCTACAAAATGTTAAGTATCCTGTTGAGTTTTCCCATTTCTCAGTTGCTTTACATAAAATTTATAAAGGTAACAAATTTTTTTTTTTTTTTTTTCATTAAATGAAAGTACATGCAATAAATTGTAAATTTTCATGCTAATTATGTTAAACATTTCATACTTAAATTATATTTTTGCTATTTGAATTATAACTCGGTGAAAGCCTATTATAAAAGGAAAATTAATTATTTGCAATTACCCACATGCAAATAAAATTATATAAACCTATAGTTTTTGACCTATGGTTTTAATTTAACTTTTAGAAAATTTTCTTTAAATTAAGGTGATTACAATCCAATAACGTAATTATTTTCGAATTACAGTCGAGTTTTCCTATTTGATTAATTAATTATTTTTCTTTAATAAATTTAGCTCTACCATGCAAGAATGGAAAATTAATAACAACATTTTTATAAGATTCTGATGAATTATTTAACTTAATTATATAATTTAACAGATATTTAAAAGATATTATTATAAGTCCACTACTAATTTACACATACTGAGATTGTAATCCAGCTGTAGGTGATGAATGGAGAAGCCAACTAACATCATCAAACTTATCACTATTTTAACAATCTAGAAAAGTGACTATAACATTACCATTAATTTATTGTTTTAGGATATGCCAAATATTGGTAATAAAATGTACGAGTTATAGTATAAAATAGATGCCTGGCAAAATGATTAAATTATTTGACTAAGTCGACTATTGACAAAAACTTCACTTTACGTG
>JANSTX010000488.1:6574-16970 GCA_027564355.1 Penthetria funebris
ACACAAATACATATTTTGGTATATTTTATAGATTCCCTTAAAGGACGATAAACAAAATAACAATATAATATGTTCATATGTAGATAAGTAGAACTGCTTTCAGGCGGCCATATTTATGAGTGGATTTTATTGAATAGATGAAGAAAAAAGCAAAAAAAAACGCATGATTATTTTCCTCCCTTATTAAAGCACCCTTAATATAGAATGCACCTACATTTTACATTATTGGATAATGTATTTAAAACGTGTGCCAAATGCAGTGGCGTCGTCAAGGTCAACATTAAATAAAGACCACCAGCGCCACATAGAAAATCATAATTTTTTATCACTAAAAATTAATTTGTTCAAGGAAATCTTCAATATAAAAACACTTAAATTTTTAGAAACACTTAAAGGAAACAGTAACAGAAAAACAGTGTCAAAATTAATAATTGGTTGCTGAAAAAAAATGACAATAATTTCTGGAACAAAAAACACACGCATTGCATGGAAGGGTATGATATATGATTTTAGCCCTTACTTCATTTAAAACGCGCGTACACTGACACGTGGTCTATCATGTTTTAAATTATAAGGGGGTTGTTGTTTTTTTTTTTTATTTTGTTCCCTATTTTAATATTGAATATCACATTTATTGCAATACACACAACTTATTTTCTATAGTACAAATTTTGTAGGAACATATAAAAATGCATTATAATATAAGGATAAAAGTCCGTTTTTCAGTAGTTGAATCATAGATGGATATAAGACGACGTGTGTTTAGATTTGAAATAAAATTGCATCCAAAACTTATCAAATAATCAAGAGATTTGTAAACGTAAGAATTTTAGTGATTGAAGCATAATTGAATCTGAAGATGACAAAATCATGAATTGATTCAAATTTTGCCTGAAGTGTTGTGAAAAATTAGTGTTGAAAACAAGTTGTATATTATAATTAAAGTAGAAAATAAGTCAGTTAAATCAATTATCCTTTTTATCATTTATTCTGTCCATTATTTTGTTCTTGCTTCATATATCGACTTATACAAATATGTTTGTTATGTCAGTCGGTCGGTTTGTATTTCAAAAATAATTACAAACATTTTTTCCAAGAAAAAAAAAACCTTGTTTAAATTTCATTAAATTGAACTATTCATGAAATTAATATCCTTTATGTCAGTTTTAATATTGTCATTTTATTTAACAAATTTTATAACAGAATGAATGTCTATATCAAATTTCATTACCAAAAGCGATACGGTGTGACAATTAACTTAAGTACATCAAAAATAATTAGAATCATTTATAAGAATGAAGAATTTCGTTCAAGAAGATTTTACATCAATGGAAAATTATGTGTAGATGTGTTTCAATTACCTTGAATCTGAACATGTGAATGGGTAGTTCTACATATCTACCATAAAAGAAATTAAATCGAATTAAATTACAGTGCCAGCAGTCTCTCTGAGTTCGGGTCAGTCATTCTTATGAATTGAATTCCTGATCACGTATTTAGTATACCTGTATGAGGTGTTAAAATGATATGTGTCAAATTAAGGAACTAACATCAATTCCACAAAACCTAGGAAGCCATAACTCTCAATGAAAATCTAACCAAATTGCATGTGAAACATCAACATGTGGCCTGGTATTATACATGTATATAATATCAAAGCTTTGGCTTGGGTGAAAGAAAACTATTGCGGAAACTTGAAACTTTGCACCATACTTGAATCAACAAAGCATTAGCGCAGGTGGTACAGGAATATTTTCTGCTTCTTCTTCTTCTTCTGTCGCTAGCTCATACTCCTGTTTTTTTAGCAGTTCTTTTTGTTAATTGAGATGCGAATGTCTGATTTCTCTCCACCTCTTCGAATTCCTACTGATATGTCGTGTTTCACTAGCATGTTGTTTCATTGCAATATTTGTCTATTATCTATCTATCTTACTATGTCTTGAATTTGATATTCATCTCGTATTGGTCTTCTTTATTGTTACACTAGTTCTTCAATATGTGTACGTTCAAATAACAATTTAACAATCTCAGAAATTTGGTTGTCTCTGCCATATTTCAGACCCTAAGTTTTAGATATCATCACAATACAGGAAGATTTTCTATTTTTCAATGTTTTAATTGCTTGTTCAAACAGATAAATTGGTTTAGATAAACATTATTATCTTGAACTAGGCGCCGCGTATGTCTCATTACAAAACCTAAAAGAAAGTAAAGCAAAATGGAAACATTACTTGTTAAGCGCATCCATCTGGCGATGTTTAAAATGGGAAGCGGAACTTATTATCAAGATGACGACGAATAATTTATTCTAAGTGTGATTTATACAATATACTTTAAGATATTGACTTTGGTTATAAGATATGTTTATTGGCACAAACAGACATGGACGTGCCACTAAATTGCAGTGAAGTATGATTTGAAAATTGAAGATAAATTCCAATTTCAATGAAAAGCAGAGAGAGAGAGCTTGAAATATTTCGGAATTTACAGAACAAATGATGATGGTGCTGAAAAAGATATTACGTAATGCATATGAAGGTCGTTGTAGGTTTCTCAAATGTTTTAGTGAGGTGTAAAGCTTGGTGACATTGTACAATTGAGTGCAAAACATCAATGTATTATATATTATCACTACTATTCTTCTTGTCCGTCTTGAACTCGGTTATGATCTAGGTAAATACTGTAACCCATAGCATCAGACGGCTCTCATTGGTCGTCTTAATGAACTCAACTTTGCTGATTTGACATTTTACTGTTATCGCAAACTGAATCAGACACGATTTGTGCAATAATGATTACAAGTCAGTGTATTAAAGATTAATACTGTTCAATTGCGGTCAATAGCGAAGAAATAAATGTAGAAAACTTCTCGTATTTGGTAATCAGCAAATATTTGCTATTTTTAATAGACTATCAAAAATGATTAAACTTGACTGTACGTCAGTACTATTATACAACTTCAACATTTTTAGAAATTACCAGCTAACAACTCGTGACAAATTGAAGTTTTCGTCAATAGGTGACTGAGTCGTAACGAAAAAATTTTGTTAACCGAAGAAAGTCGAATTGAATCGGTCGTACACTCAGGTGACTAGTCGGTGATATTGCAAAATACTAACTTAATTGGAATTCCCAGATTAATATAAGACCCGATAGTCCAAAAACAATGTGAAGAAGAGTCGTCAATAAGAAATCTTCTACTAATAAACAAAGGTCGTGATAGTCGGCATAAACTTTTCATATGCCCAAATTGTGTAGATTCAAATATAGTTGTTTATCTATACAATTGAACGTTTGTCGAATATCAACATGTAACAAAGGCAAGCTTTCATTTATACGCGGACTTTAACGCATATAATTGAACCAAATAAATTTGCAATTTGCAAAAATTGTGGGATTTTGAACATGATTAGCAAATAGTGAAAATGGAATTAGATCAGCCATATACTAAGACGTCGGGCAATGCGTTAGACAGAAAACTACAGAGTAGTAAATACCAGGTCCATTATAAATAACGTGGTGGCGAACTGTCATTCAAACGGCTGGTACAAGTAGTAAGGCGTTGAATGAAGTGAAGGTGGTGATAACAAATCGTGCAGATGATATTATGTTAAAATCGTCAATGTAAAACTACATAAAAACCCAATTGGGATCGTCGGTTCATATCTCTTTCGGTATATACAAATTTGTCAATGATTCGTATTTTCGTGACCCTTTAAAAGTGTATCCAGTACTTTGATACACAGCTCAATATCGACTACATTTTCAACTAATTCTGTAATCTAAAATTATAATCAAATAAAAAGCAAGGACAATATAATTGTTTATTCACACATGGTGATACTGAAGTTTATAGTAGGCACAAATTCAACATAATAATTTGAAGTGTTAAATCAATTTAAAGTTATCAATTAATTTAAACGAATTTGAGTACAAATTAATTAATTCATCAATATAATGGAAGAAATATCTGATAGTGAAATAGAATCTATGGAACTACTCGATGGGAACTATCAAAATTATATGCAGTTGGTGTCACCGCCACGCTTATGGAATTTATTACCAAAACCATTTATCAAAATTGCAGTAGTCAGGTAACAATCACATTGAAAGTATGACGATTAAAGTAAAATAACTAAAGTTAAGGCAAAACGGGTACCCATTTATTATTTCTCTGACACATAAACAAATAAACATTTATTACAATTAAAATGTTATCAATTACAATTCGAAAAGACATTGTAAAATGTCACGTAAATTTAAAACAGGCTATGGCCGGCCGTAAGTTACCCATTTTAAACACGACTACCAAGGTATATATAAAATTGTACATGATGGTTTGGTAGGTTCAACGATTAAATAAAAATGTTCCAGTGAGTACCTGTTGTAAAGGTACATTAGAATCTACCAGTTACCAGTTGGTATATACGTAAATTGTATATAAATTCAGTATCCTCGAGTTTTACTAAAATAACAAGTTTTTGTTTGCAATTTTATGTACACATTTTGATTATTTTTGCTTCGTTTCATTTATTAGCGTTTTTTTTTTTTTTTAAACTTATTTTTGCCAGATTTTTTTTTATTTTATTTTAATTAAAAACAAGATTCTGCAATGAACTCATAATAATGTTAAAATTAACAAGGAATTGATTATCTTCCATGAATTGCTTTATTGTGTTTTGAATCGTTATGATGTTAAAAACTATCAACGTAATGAATCATGAATTTTTTTTTCGTTTTTAAAAACCATACTACTAAAAAAGATGAATTATTAATATAATTTATTCATAATTATTTTTAAAAGATTTTTTTTTTTGTTAAAATTTTTTAAGAATTTTAAATAGTTAACTACTTGAATAAGTTAGGTCATTCAAAACATTTATAGTACAATTAATTAATGGTTTTCTTATTAAAAAAAAAAAAAAAACGCTTTGAACATCTGAATTGGATAGCGTGATGGTGGTCTAATATGAGTAATGGTATCTGAATTGGAAACATATAATCTATGTGCTAATTTTATATTAGGAACCATTTTATTCTGCATTACAAACCTATGAGATCATATAGTCTTCTTAACAGATACGATAATACGATACTATACTCCCAAAAAAACTAAGGAACAGCCATTTAAAAACATTCAATAATAAACTTTACTGTTTTTTCAAAACATTTTCAATTAAGAATTATACACTCTTGGATTCACACGAATCAATTTCAAAAGCACTTAAAGTAAGTACGCCCAAACAATATTATGGATTAGCGGCTACTTCAATATTATGTATTATCGGCTACTCAAACACGCAGGCGGCAATACAAACAAGTTATTTGGTGACAACTCGGGACTATACAGGTTATGGGACATCTCATATCTGTTCCTTCATCCTTCAAATAATCAATTCTTTGAAGAGCTAATACAAGGATGATGTGACGCTTTTTCTTAATTTACGTTATGATTCGTTATTTAGAATTCTAAATAGCAAATGGTTCTATACCAAGCAACTGTTCTTCTTTGACAGAATGAAAGCTCTTATTTTTTATATGCAACGGTACCAGTTTCATTATAATCATCTAGACTTTTACTAACAACTACCATTGTTGGCACCATTTCCTTCACATCACTCAATCCCCTAGTGTTATTGACGAAAACTAGAATTTGAAAGACGATATTATTTTTCATTCTTTAAATTTTGTAGTCTCACAAACTTATATTTATATTGAATGTCATTATTAGTGAAGAGTGAATGCACGAATAATATTCCAATATGGATAGAGAAGTTGTGACAAATAAATAATTGCCGCAAAAACGTAATTTGTGGATTTCAAGCAGACATTCGATAGTATTGATCTTGATACATTTTTGATAATTCTAGAATTCTTTTTATACCATCTAAACTGATGAACATTATAAGCGGTCTGTACACATTGTGATTCACAATATTGTGTTTCGCTTCGCTGACATGACATCGAATTCGTAAGTTAGACATATAGACATGAGGGTAAAACTGTGACAACTTGTGAAATATAGCTCATAAGCCGGTCTCAAAATTACAGTTGCAAAGACGTAACAAATGAAAATTTATACATTTATGTGATGTCCACTTACGATATAATAAATTAAGTATAGATAACTTCCAATATTTGGGCAGTTTTTTGATAATTTTTGGTATTCTGGACAGAGTCTGGAGATCGTGACAAATTTCATAAGGTCTGACGTTGCTTATGTTTATAATTAATTATTTCCTGATAATATTGTATGGTTGAGCAAGTAGGTAGGCGATAAATAAAATAATGTCACAAATTCAAGTCAATTGGTGCCCAAAGTCCATACTTAAAATATTCTGACCAAGTATAATATCAAATAAGAATTTGTGGAATTAGATTGGCCATATTCTGAGACAACTAGACGGTGATATTGCAAAATACGAACTTGACTGAAGTATCTAAAGTAACAGAATACACCGTCGCCAAAAACAACGTGGTGAAGAGACGTCATTGAGTGTAGTCATCAGTAGTAGGGAATTTTTTCACTATTCTACCATGACCGATGGAGAGGGTTGGAATGAAGTATATATACTGAATAGATGTCATGAATACTGTCGGTTGGTTGTTTAACCCCTATGCTAAAGCGAGGAGTAAAGGATGAAAATCATTTCAATGACAATTGAAATTTTCCACTTTTCTACTTGAATGTAAACACGTAATATGATCCAGTATTTGCTAATTTATATTGCTATTTTAGTAGATATCTTCTTTCTATTTAATTTGCATTTACTTCTGCCTAACATTATTAAATGCACACAATTTACCTACTAACCGATTATGAAGTATTTGAATACTATGTGGCGTATGACGAAATTTCATGTAAGGTTAAAGTGCGTATATTTAATCCAAATTATTTATCGGTACTACTATGGTCACAAATTCAAATTTTAAGCGCAAATCATTAGTCTTTTGATCGAATACAATGTCAAATGAGAATTTGATAAGATTTTCGGATCTCAAGGCGATGAATACGATTATCTGACGAAGCACATTGATATGGATCCGTCAAACACAGAGGCGTCCATTCTGTAATCTGATCCAATATGTAATCTAGTCGACAAAAAACAGCTTGGCGGACAACATGTAAATACAGAGCTGAAGTGAAGGTACTTACTTGTAAACAATGGCGGTTGTTCGTTGATGTATCTCGAGGTGTTATCAACAAAAGTAGCTCTAGCTGATAATTGTAGTGAAATAAAATACCATGGAGGCGGCCATAAAAATCTGCAACATTATCATAAATGTTTGGAAATTTAAGGGCACGAATTGAATACAGCAAACTGAGAAATGACAAAAGCGTACTGTTGCATGCTTAATAACCGACCTAAATTAAAGCGTTACAATTTATGTATAATATAATAACTAACACAAGGCATTGAAAAACAGTCACGAAACACTATTTTTACAAAATTACGTTAATCAGTTAATTTTTTGCAATAATGGTCACCATACTTAGCATACTTGCATCCAATTGGCTTCTCCACATTGTGCATTTTTAAAGCTAAGCTATTAGCAAAATATGGAACACGTTGAAGTCAGCGCTTTATCGGAATTGACAAAAATAAATCACAGGCTCAAATCAGTGCGTGATGTATTCATCGGAAGATTTGATGATAGTATCATCCGCGCCGAAGGTGATAATATAGAATACTATGATGGTTTTCATGAAATTTAATGTATTTCTAACATGTTGGATGCTAAGTACAAATTTTGAGGAACTAGAATAGTTTGGAATTCAGAATAGAATATTTATGGGTGTTTTTTTTTTTTGCGCAATCATTTTAATTGTTTTAAATTTACTTTCAAATGTTTATTGTTCTATACTAAAGTCTCACACTATAAATTTATAATCCTCTGATCTTTATAAATTAACTGCTTAATTTAGAAAATTTAGAATATTTTAGAAATTTGTACCTATGTCTTTTGACGAACATTACCAGTTGTAGTAATTCAAAATATTTTGAGTTTAATTTTTCATCAACATTCTCGCCCAATTGAAATTTAAATTGCATTCTTATGTCCGCAAATGTTCTGTTCTGATTAAAATTATGAGTTAAGAACGTGTAATTCTATGATGTTGTACATATGTAAACACTTTTAAAAATATTGTCTGAAGCAAACAACGTTAAGCTACATCCAGAACGGCAACTAACTGCATATTCAGGCTCAATTCAAGTACTCTCCTTAAAATTCCATTTGTCTGTAGAACTGCATGTATTATACATGAGTATCCACTATCGTTGTTGATCAAATAGTAATGGTTGTAATTACACTTGTTTTTCTATTTATATATTAAAACAATTATCTCTCTGTTTTCTTTTAAATGAATAAATAATGTCCAAATGACTTTAAATGGCAGTAAATAATGTGACTTTTTATGCGTTTTGATTGAAAATGAAATCACTTTGATTGAATTGATATGTTGAAAATTTTTCAAGAAAACGCTGTGCACTTTAATGTCATGCTGAGTCGATACTATTGACTAGATTCTATAAAAGGAAATTATTATGTTTTGCATTCCTTTTTTCGGATGAATCAAAAGGGAAAATTTATTGTATTTTTAATTTGTCCTGATTATTATAAATAAAAATATAGTTAAAGTGCATAAATCTGGTTGAGCCATATTAATATTTATATGGCATTGAGTAATTAATTACAGATGAGATAAAATTATGGATAATTATAGAAAAAGTAATCTGAAAATAATATTTTACTTAATTAATTAGATATATGTCTTTTAAAAATGAGATCAGTTAGATTGAATGATATTAATATGTACTGTGAATATCAATAAATCCAAATATATAATCCCTCGCAAATCCTAAAATCATATCTACAATTGAAACTAATCAATTTCACCCACCACATTTAATAATATATTCTTCATTGGAATATGTAATTTCATACCAAGTTCTTACCAAGTTCTTTTAAATCAATTAAAAAAGAACCCTAAAACTTGATTTACGTCAATTTGTATGGGGACTGTGAATCAGAAGACATTCTATAAAACTACTTTAGTTACTAAAATTTACGAAAAATTTATCATTAATTTGATCAAATTTTTGCAGTTTTTTGTATGATTCATTTGGCCAATGTTTATATTATGACACTACCTAGGCTAATATGGCCCCATACTGAAATCGGTTTCATCAATTTATAATGGAAAGGATTGGATTTATTTTCTTAGATTATATTGAATAAAAATTTGGAACACAGTGGTAGAAGCGTCACCGAAAATATTGCAGATCAGACACAACATGCTGCAAATTTGAGATAACATGAGGGAAACTGATACAGATCATATAACGTCTGATTTAATCTAGTAATGATTGTCTAAATATAAAGCTGGACATAGTACTGTATTAATTGACTCTATAGGTAAAGGAAAGTTGCTAATTGTCAAGTCGTCTAAACGGAAATTAAAAGACTTCTTTTTATCCCAAAATCATCAAATGTGTAACAGTGGTTCAATATTTTCGTAAACAAAACTTTTGATTGATAAACATTTATGTTTGCAGTACAGTTATTGTTGTGAAGCCCTGTCATCGAAATATACTTACAAATATTGAATTTCAGGTCAGAAGTAAGTCAATAAAATTGCCACTTGTACTAGGAATTCATAACCCATTATCATTTTAAAAAACCACCTTTCAACATCATCACAAAATATCTCCAAATCATAAAATGTGTAACAGGCGAACAGGAGTATTTAAATTATTTTTCAGTTCAATATTTTCGTAAACAAAACTTTTGATTGATAAACATTTATGTTTGCAGTACAGTTATTGTTGTGAAGACCCGTCAAATATACTTACAAATAATTAATTTCAGTTCATGGTTGCTACTTTAAAATTAAAATGATTAACTACAAAATTGATGGTTATTAGTAGGTTTATTGAAATTTAAAGAGTCATTTGTCAATTATTCAGAAGTCAACACAAGGCGAGCATAATTGAGAATCCAAAAGTCAAACAATGATTTTCACATGTGTATGTCGTTTTTCATCAAAAATTGCCACTTGTACTAGGAATTCATAACCCATTACCCATTTTAAAAGATCACATTTCTACGACACATTAAAATATCTAAAAATCATCAAATTTGTAGCAGGCGTATTTCAATATTTATTCATATTTATACTGATGATTATGTGTTCTCCTGATACAGAAAACCCATATAACTACACTATTTTTATCGGAATTTTATCAGGAAGACATAACCGCTAGAAATTAATATTTATGGAAAAACTCGAAATATCTCGAGAATGGTTAAAGTTATATATTTTTAAGAATATGAAATTTATAAATTGTGTTTTACACAATTATTAATTATTACATATTATTGTTATGATAAT
>JANSTX010000499.1:0-23402 GCA_027564355.1 Penthetria funebris
TGTATATATATTTATAAACCATATTTATATGAATTACTATCCACAGTATCGACGAGGAAGATTAGTTTGCTTTAATATGTACATGCCCCAATGAAAGATCAAAATTATATATTCAATCAGTCGTAGTTTTCTAAAATATCCTAAACAATACTTTAGCTTTCCTGGGAAATAAAATCCCATGATTTATCAACATCATCAACAACAACCAACAACGACGACAAACGATAACAACACAACAACAATGACAACACAACGACAAAAACAAAAATAACAACAACAACAACAACAACGATAACGAAAACAACTACAACGACAACGAAAGCAACAACGAAAACGAAAACAACAACGACAACAACTTGAGGCGTGCAAATCTTGCAAAAAATTAATGTATGTGTATTGCACATAAATATGTTGCCTCAAAATTCATGCATACATTTTTTATGGTAATTTGTTGCCACATTCTTCGGATTCTGAATAGTATATTAATTCTAAGTAATTTTTGATTTGTCACATCTTGAACATGACTAGAAATGCTACAAGAAGAAGTAGTTTCTTGTGCTGCTATAAGAAAGTATTGTCACAAAGTATTGAATTTATAGGTATTGCTCCTGCCATCACCATTGTCTCAAAAGAGGACACAAACGAGTTTTTCGGCTTAAAGTTGATGGAAGCAAAGTATTTTGATCATTCAAATAATTCTTGTACTGAACATACAAGTAATTAATAGTTTTTCAATTAGAATTGGCTAATTATAAATATACTCTCTTCATATTTCACTTATAACTTTATTTACGTAAATGAGAATTATATTACTGTGATTCGTGTCACTATTCATATATGATATTATACATTTACTATATATATTTTTTACTATATATGATTGTCGTTGCCCGGCAGCAGCGAGCTGATATTGATTTTTAATCTGTAACCAGTCACTTAAATAAGTATTACATAACATAGTGATAAATATAGAAAATGCTTCAAAATAGGTATAATATGTGTATATTATAATTTATCATAAAGTTATTAATGCTTTTGTTTTACATGTATTTACAATATACTAGAATATATTGTTGAAGTTTTTATGAGGTTGTTTATCGATTTTGCATGCAAACTAAATTGTAATCAATTTATGTTACTTTTATGTATGTATCATCTCGAATTTTTTTCACTTACCAACTACGATGTTAAATTGTAGATTCTACTATATAGATTCGGTTCTACATCTGAATAATTCAGTAGAATGGTGCATTAAACGTCCAGCAGCAGTTTGTAGGTGATATACTTTTCACCCAATAAACAAATACGACATAGATACCTTCTTTTTATCTCTGATCACACACCAGGAATTGACATATATTGTGATTAAATTACCAGTGCGTTACATAGATGTTATGAATATATGAATGCAAATAACTATTTTAATAGAAATCCACCAACTGGGAAAAATAGGAACCAACTGACCCATTCGGGTCTTGGTCTACTTTTACATCATCGAGAACAGAACATTAATAATAGAAAATACCTAAGTGATAGATTACTTACAGTATATTTCCAATTCGTTAATAATTTGATGCATATAGCTTGTAAATATGCGCCGGATGTAAATTTTAGAATGCGTTATTGTAGAGACCATGTTGAAATGCCAGATAATAGAATCACAAATATTGTTATGAAAGAGCACCCAGATGGAACACAGCCCAAAGGAAGACCTCTGAAGAGATGACGCAAAGTTGGACATCCGCATCTCAAAACTATATTGGTAGTAAAACACAGGTCTATGACCTAACGAAAGAAGAACAAGCAGAATTGCGGAATTTTTCAAAAACAAATTGCTTATCGGTGCTATTGTACGGCTGCGAATGATGCAAACAGCTTATTAAATTATTAATTTTTGTATTTTTGTTTTTGAATCTACTCGTAGATACACAACTTTTGAAAAACATTGTTTATTTACTCAAACGACATTATATAAATTTCCATATGCAATGACGAACTTTCTATTTTATATTTAATGACAAAATATTAAATTCTAAGTTGAAAATAACAACAAATTCTAAATTTATGTATTCAATGTAAGCAATGTTGGCTTTTTTTCAAAAAAATAAATTCGCTATGTGCTCTTATGTACGAGTACGGAAATTATTCAGAAAAAAACAGCTGAGTTTCTTACATACCCACCTAAGTACCCACTATAGATATGCTAGTATATATGCAAATCATAAAATTATTTTCTTTTTTAAATTTTCTACAGAAATAAATTAGTATATAAAGTTTAGCAAAAAAAATTTAAAGGTCAAATAGGGGTAACTCTGAAGTATTGGAGTTAAAGTTACATGATTATTCAAAATTCTATTCATGGATTATTTATGATTGCGTCCCAAATTCTTGTTATTGCTGAAATGTACATTTAAACATTTGACAAAAAAAATTGATCTATATTTTGTAAATCATCGAAGTTGTATACTAATTTTGGGTAAGATATATGGAGTAACAATAAAAAATAAATGAAGGCATATGCCACTCACTCAATCAGTTAAATATAGATCAATCCAATTAAATTGCTGATTATTAATTTAACATAATACCCTTGAAAAGTTTATACATTTATAATTAGTCTATTATTTTTATATTTGATATTATTATTTTGGCACTTTAAGCAATGCTGAAAATAGTTAGATGATGAAAATTGTTAAAAAGTATTTAATATACTGTATGTTTCCTTGTTTGAATAAATTGTGATTGTATATTACCCTTACATATTTGATATGAATAAAATGCATACGAATCTGTAATTAATATACGAGTATATGTATTTAGTTCCAAGTAGATAACCAAATGAAGGGCGACATAATATTAGAACATTAAGTCGAACTTGCAGAATCACTACTTCTGGGAGGGGACTCACAGCAAAATGTCACTAACTACTGAATTTAGAAAGAAGAAAACAAAAATGCAGAATTTGTGTAAAGAATCTCAATAGGGTTTTGGCAAAATTATATATTTTAAAAAAATTGTGTTGTTAAAAATAGATGATCACAAGTATTTTTTAGAAGGGTAACAACCTATTATGTGTTCAAAACTTTTGTATACAAAATAGCTATAATGTTAAAAAAAACTAACATTTTATGCACATTTATATAATTGAAAGTGAGTTTGTTCTGCAAATTTTTATCTGCTTTATATAAATGCTAATAGGGGTTTTGTTGTGGGGTCATCTCTTATCGAACGTATATATGCATTACTCTGGGAGCGATGATTGGTGATTCTGCATTTTGGTCAGACTTAATTTTAATTACGAGTACATATCGTATTTTCCAAATAAAAGCAAATGCTATTATAATATATTGGCTGCCGTATTCGCAAATATCTCAGCTACACATCGCCGATATCAGTGTCCAGGCTCAGTTCTGCGCGATTGTGTTTCTGTTGGTTTGAAGGCTAACAAGTGTCCAGCCAATTCTCAAAAACGATTTATAAATCTGACCCATTCGATTACATACCTATATATACACATTACCTTAATTTTTTCGATATTCTTTAAGAAAACTATAAACTTCAAGATCATATCATGTAAGATCATATCATGTTTGGAAATGGAATCTATCAAAATTATATTCATGTTGTGGAATCGAGAAATTGAATCTCAAATTTCATCAAAGTCGATCAAGCCACTTGATGACATTACTACTTTTGATACTTTGAATGCAGGATTATTGTTCAATTCCCTTTTTATTTTTTATTAATGACCTCTTGGACAAGAGAACATTAATTAGTAATAGGTTATCCTAATTACAATACTCTGCATCATATAACTAGATGTACAAATGAAGGTCGACATAATATTTAAACATATTATATTATATTTTCCAAATAAAAGAAAATTCAATTAAATTTTGTACTTTTTTTTTGTTTTAGTGAAAGTAGTATGTTTGTCTCAAAAAGACGATGGATATTAAAAACTTGTGGAACAACCACACCTTTACAATGTATTGAACCATTACTTGAAATGGCCGAACAATTAGCTGGTTACACTGATGTTGAGAACTTGTTTTATTCAAGAAAAAATTTTAAACGTCCTGAATTACAAGTAAGTGACATGAGAATTTTATACTAATACGAGAGTATGTACAGCTATTATAATATTACTAAGATTTTAATGTAAACATTTTATTAACTGTCAATAACATTACATTCCGTTGAATCTATGAGTATATTCATAATATTATAATCATCTTCATCGTCTTCATTGTCACCAAGTACCGATTAAAATGTCCCCCTAATTATGTAAACAACAAAACCTGCTAGTTATGATGTTCTACTGAATAATAAATCTTATTGCTGAAATTAAATTATTTAGAATTATTTTAATGCTTGTATTAATCTCATCTTTTGCATTCGTACCTAAGATATTATTATTTGTGACAGTCAATAAATAAGTTAATGTTAAGTCTAGGTACATTAGATAATTGTGATGTTTGAATTGCATCACGTCAGCATTGTCTTATTAACCTGTACACCACTTGTGTGCACACAATAATATGTTACTTTGATTGGATTGAATGAATTTAACAACAAATATAAACTCAAATAACTATAATTAAAATTCACTCCTGGAAAATATACAATAAGAACATTTATAATTATCCTGATATACAGTTGAATATTTTAGTAAAGTGTTGCATAAATCCGCATCTATACGTAGTTTGTTTGGCAGAGGTTTTTTCAGTTGGCAGTTGGCCATCACATGCCATTACTGACACATGTGATCGAGTTACCGATCACAGATTGTGTTGAGTACCTTTGATGATTCATCTATTCGTCATCCACTCAAATCGTCACCCACTCAATTTGTCACCTACTCAATTTGTCACCCACTCAATTTGTCACCGCTATCCTTTCCTTTATATCTCAATGTCACATCCATTACAATTTCAAGGTTTACGTTCGACAGTAATCTAAAATATATTAATGTAATGATCATGATGATATTGAGTGTCTTACGAAACAACTTATCAATTATTTAGAAACTTAATTTATTTATATACGATTTATATTGCATATTGATATATGTTATTTTAAATCTTATAAGTAACCACAATTTGTAAGCACGTTGGTGTACATAGTTGAATTTCACGTTTATTTATATAACACTCAAGTATTTTTAATCTCTAAGTAATGTTTCGCATATCGAGGAGACGTCAAAGAAACGTGGCACATGTTTTCTTGCGATTAATATTTGATAAAAATTTGTTATTATAATAAATCTGTACAAATGAGGCACATTTATGACTATAACTCTACATATTATTTCAAATTATGTAATTAATGAATGATAAGAAATATGCAAAAATTTTCATGCAATGAAAGATTATATGTCAATTACTAATAAAGTATTCAAACTATGTATGGACACATTTTATGGATTCTTATTTTATTGACAAATATTTGAAATAATAGAATTACAAATTATTTGTAACTGATTACTGGTTAGTGATTATTACTTACGAGTATATCAAATTTTCAAATATTTGCTTCTTTGAGGTTATCGCAACATCATTTAATTATGCCCTATTATATTTTATATTTTAATAAATGTCTATTTAGATTATTATAAATTCATTGAATAAATTGTTAAAAATATTTGTAATATTCTTAATGGTTAATTTCATGTTAATTATGTATTCAAAGAGTGTACTTTGAATAATCTAAGATCGATTTCTAACAAAATTTTAAGTGCAATTGCAATTATATTACATCACAAGTGATCATACCTAAGAATTTCATATAGTCTCATTTCGAGCTTATCATCACATAAAGGAATATAGCGTCAAAATGATGTGGAATTACCGTTCCTAATATGCAGAAAACAACAAATGTCAACCGAAATCACTATAAATTGTGCAAATAAATCTATATATTAAGAGGGCGCCTAAGTTATTACATGTATCACCAAATGTTAGCCGAAAAACTATAAGTTTATAATACTCTGTTTAACATGAAGTTGATCCGTTAAAGATTTGAATAATTCCGTATTGTAGAGTGTAAAATCACATCTACCTAGTTTGTTTGGTGAGATGTTTTTTCACCAAGTCGTACATACGATGACAGTGACTGTAATCGTGTTTCCGGGGGTAACACTTAAATAGTGGTTAAGGAATCTCTAGATGTTAGTCGACAGCGAGCTATTATAAATTTACCGCATTTGACGAGCGTGGTATTTTTTCACTTTCTAAGTTTCAAACCACAATATGTGATATTAATAGAGATCTGTGTTATTGAACTGGTATCAAATCAAAAGACCTAGTATGATGATGATAATGATGGTGACGATGATAAATAATAATGATATTATTATGATGATGTTGATGATTATTAAATGTGTGAAATATTAGATAGACAAGTAATGAGATTTTACAGAACATAGGCAGTGATTATTATATTGTCGATGATGATGATGATCATGGTGGTGATGCTGGTGATTATTGAATGTATTGATGAAATTATGTTATAATTGATTTAAATGACACATATGTTTATTATTCTTCTGTTTCTTTTTTTTTCTACTATGATAATCTCCAATTAATAACATACAAATTTAGTAATTACTTTATTGTAACAATACCGTGAATTATAAATTAATTTCAAAGTTGATATTAGTGAATGTAATTTATAAGTAGGTAAGCCGATAATTTGAAACTAATTGCATTTCAACAGTGGAAAAATGTTCTGTTTAATACATAATATGTTGAGTGCAATTTGTATGTTTGTTAATAGTTAATTGATTTATTATTATAAACACAATCATGTCTTAATTAGTCGCATACTATTAATGATATTTAAAATAATGCTATAAATATCTAGTTAAATCGGTTATAGATTTGAATAATAATGTTTGTTTTGATGTATGCTCACCAAATCTGTAAACAAGATATTAAACATTGTACTGTGATCGGGTTTCCCGTATGTTTCAGCGGTGAGGTTTATATGTTAAAATACAGTTAACAATCTGAAAATATTAGTTGACAACTCCATTCGTAACCTATAATAAATGATAATGAGAATATAAAATGATTATTACGAGTACATTTTCATTCTGAACGAAAATAATAAGGAAAAATTTTTATTTTAGGTTTCTCCTCATCGTGGTTTTGAAGAAGAAGTCGCATTATTAGATACATTTTTTGATGATGGTCGTGCTTATTGCTTAGGATCCGTAAGTATACTTATTACAAATTAAGAAACTCTGAATGCAAAATTTTTTATTTCATGAATTTACCGCCTATGTGATGCAAACTATGAGCTTATGTTCATATATTTGCCAACTGTTGCAGTCTGGATACATACATCGTAAACACTATATATATATACGAGTATAGCCTGTATAGCCCGTATATATGAAACAGCAATGGAACTTTTAATATGATTTTATTCCACAACAAATTTCTATAATTAATTTTGTCATTTTCAAATTGGAATGCGTAATTAATAGTTTGTTTAATGATAATATTTATAGACTTATAATACTTAGTCTACAAAATTGTTTGTATTATGAACATTAAAGAATAATAATAATAATAATAATAATAGTACAATGAAATAAGATAATAAACTATTAATTATTATTTGATTAGTTGTTTGATTACATTCGTATTGCATTTTAAATTAAAACTTGCTTTTATTATACCACTATACTATTATTATAGCATTAACTAGACAAATTTAATGTATCTAATATATATGTCCTATTTTTGGCATATGAAAACCATCCCGTATGTGGACATCACCTTCCTTCGCCTATTATTTTCGTTCGAAAATTGACGAAACATTGAATATTTAACATAATGATATTCGTCCCGTTACAAGTACAATAGTAAAATTACACAATTCCAGAATTCGTGAATTTTATATCAATTGCATCTCGAACATCGTACGTTATCAAATTACGTTCCACCTATTAAAAGCTCTATACCTCATCATTTTTTCAAACTAATACTTACTAATAGTTTTGTCTTTGAAACATTGCTCTTCTTATATGATTCAAAACTAAACATTACTCTTATATGTTTCAAAAGCTGATCCAAATTCACTTTCATGTTTGTCTATGATTGTGTTAGCCTTCATTTATCACATACTATTTGGTTCATTGTTCATCTAAGATGAGCAGAATCAATAATGGCGACAAAATGCATCCGAACAACGAATTGAACATCAAAACCAAGATTACGACGATTCAAAATTATGTACTGTGAATCAAAATATAGACTAAGATACATGCTAATTAATTTAAACGATATTCTAAAGCTTTCCAGCCTAGTCCACATTATATTACAATCAAGAGTCATGACTGAAGTGAACCTATCGTACACAATTATTTCAAGAACTTTGTTTAATGTGATTATTACGATGTTACTATCCAGTTCTTCCGTTTCACTTGGATTGGATCGGATAACTGTATATGACAAAACACGTCATTCATATATAAATTAAACCAATAATCTATTTCTTTATTTGCTGCTTTTATACCCTATATTTGAGTAAGCTATTCTTTCTATCGACATCGGTAAAGATTAACTGACAACTATTATAGCTTAGCTTAGTGTACACATTCTAATAACATTAATATTCGATTCCATATTTCCATGTTTTATTTAAAATTAAAGTGGTTCCTTAGTTTGCATTTTATTAACAATCTTTTCTGATTCCCTAGGTAAATCGTGACTGCTGGTATTTGTATACATTTAGCCGCGGGGGAGGAGAAATTCAACGACGCATTGAAAATATTCATGAAACTGAACCTGATCAAACAATTGAAATTTTAATGACTGAATTGGACCCAAAGATAATGTCAATTTTTACAAAAGACATGTTTTCTAATGCCAAAGATGCTACTGAGGTACGTATTATTGTCATAATTTTGTTTAATTTACGTTATTAACGTTCAGTAAATTTGAATTTTATATTTTATTACAGAGATCTGGTATTCACAAAATAATACCTGGTATGGTCATCGATGACTATTTATTTGAACCATGCGGGTATTCTATGAATGGAATCTCAAAATCAAATGTAAATATAAATTTTTTCTATATAAACTTTATAATTTTAAGTATAAAATAATAATAAATATTTTTTTTCCGTGCCTCAATAAACAACAAATAGTTTGGAGGTACTTATTGTGAAGTAAGTTGAACAATCGTAAACTATTAATCGTCTGAATATATTAAATATAAATAGAATACATTATTATGTTTATTTAAAAGTTCTACTTTAAATTTCCTATATACAAAACACTTCTTATAGTCTCTAGTGTATGATTCAATTCATGTATTATTTTTCAATCTGTTAATTTCACAAATTTACAACTATTTTCAGTTTATGTTATTTATATTTATACACCACAATATAAGAGTGAGTAACTATAATCATCTCTGCCTTGCCACGCATTGCTCATCAACAAATAATATGATATGTCAACGACTGATCGTCTCACTGATCGAATTCCATTTTCATCGGTTGACAATCCAGTTCATCGTCGCTTTCACGTCTGCCAGTCTCCACAAATAGTATTTACCTACAAAATTTTAAATATGCGCCTGAGGAACCTTTGACGAAAACTTGAATCTAATTGTCACTTTCCAAGTTTCATAACCATAAAATAGTATCGATAGGCACATTTGTTTTAAATTTGCACAACTTTATATATATTTTACTCAGCATACCAAACATTTGCCGATACTCAGTATGCGGACCTTTACAATTATTTTTTAACACCACCATCAATGTTCAAAAGTCTTCTCAAATATTCATGCATTTCATCACTATTAACCATAAACGAACGTCTTATTTACGTACCAATCTTCATTAGTTTTGTCATTGCAACATTGATGTTTATATCGACTAGTGAGCTGTATTTTACAAGTCATTCCAATTTCAGTCTAATATCTGACTCAGTTTGCGAAAGCAAACAAATGTCGTCAGCCAAGTCAAGATCTTCAAGTCGACCTGTTAGATCCCATCTGATACCATGCGGTACAGAGTTTACTTTGATCATAATCCAGTCCAAGATGAGCAGCAAGAACATAGTTGACACTATACATTCCTGTTTCACACTCGTATGCACGATGCAAATTTTGTGTATCACGATATAATCCGCCAGATCATATTCATAAATTTAGGTGATATTCCATAACTTTCTAGATTTGTCCGTCCACATTATATGATCAGTATTATCGGATGCCTAGTTGATGTCGACATATAACATATACAATGGTGTTTGCCATTTAATCGAAATCTGGTTCCAAAACTGAACTGTTCATGCACAATAATAGCTTTTACCTTTTCGTATTCCCATGTTATTACCCTGTTTCGGTAATTTAATTATCAACCAACGCATATGGTAAGTTGATCTCTTGTTTGAATTTGCAACGTATTATGATCGACCTGAAATTTTTTCAAAAAATATTCGCAACTATTTAATAATAATTTAAATTTTTTATGATTTAAATTTTGCGTTGCAAGTAAGTCACTTCAATTAAAATTTGTTCGTTTATTACATCATAACAATTTAAATGAAAAAAAAACACAATTTTAATGACATAAAACATATTTTCTGTTTTCTATTAAGGGATGCTACATGACTATTCATATAACACCAGAACCAGAATTTTCCTATGTTAGTTTTGAAAGTAATTATGCTGCTTCTAATTATGGTGATTTAATTGCTCGTGTTATTGAAACATTTCAACCTGGAAAATTCGTTGTAACTATTTTTGCTAATAAAGTATGTTAATTTGATGACTGTATGCTGATAATAATAATATCACATATCATATTATTATATTAATTATCATATTTAATTATTGATTTTTTCGTGTTTTAGAATTCAACTGCTTATTCGTCTTCTCGTGAATTGGATTATGCTGCATCATTTGGTGAATGGAAACGACGTGATATTCAATATTGTCAATTTCAATCATATGATTTAACTTATGCCCATTATTGTAAATTTCCAAGCTGAGGGTTACAGGTGATGCCTTCTTTGGAGGCTAACAACTATCCCCTATCATCTTTCCTTCAACATTCAATTTTCCCTATTAATTGTAATCTGACGCGAACACCACCACCACCTCAATTTATTCCAAAATTCCATAAGTACTATTTTTTTAATTTAATTTTTGATTCATTGAATAAAATTTCTAAACCATCATTTATTCTTAATAAACATTCATTAACATTTTCTTCGTCGTCCAATTCATGTCTATTAGATGAAAAAGCATTTACAATACTTTTATCATCATCTAATGAGCAACAACATGATAACGATATTATGTATATTAATAATTTTCTTAATATTTCTTTTTTTCTTTTCTTATGTTTACAATTGATTCCAATTATTCTTGTTTTTAATATTGAAGAATGCTCTCCACTTGTTTTATTTTCTTGGTGGCGCAATAAAATATCCTGAAATTTAAATTTTACAATACCTTGTTAACATTTTTTTTGTTTATTTCAACAATGTTTATTGACTTAATTGTTGTTATATTTTAAAAGAAAAATTCTTAGAGAAACACTTCTATATTTTTTTTAAATTTTATAATATTCAAAAGAAGTTGATTAAAGAGTTCTCAATATATGTTCAGTATATATAATGTATATATGCTTATATATTTTGTTATATAATGTATTTTGTTTTAAAAAAAAAAAATATGATGAGTTTTTGTTTTGAAAATAAGAAAAATTTGAATATAGAAAAAAAAATACTGATGAAAAATATAAGGGTAAAAAAGCACAATTAATATTATACTTATTATATATAAATATTATGTTTATATTAATAATATTATTAAATATAAGAAATGAATTACATAATGAATTATTAAAGTTTTTCTAAATTAGTTATTTTTCCAAATTGTTAAATAAAATATATTTAATTAGATGTTTATATCTCTGATGTTATGGCACCACATTTTATAATATGGTAAATTTTATTTTATAAATTCGTTTTTTAATTTCAAGTATGAATTGTTATATGCCCATAAAATGCTATTTAGAAATTTAAATTATTATGAATTGTGACCAAATTGAAATAACACAATAAATTAATATATTTCATTTTAAATATGATTACATTTATCTGATGTGAATTATTAACATTATCCATAGCAATTAATAATTATATGTACTTCCATATTTTAATATAGAATAAATCTATCCATATTGATCAATAATAATGGTTAAATATTTAATATATTTACATATTTGAAAAAGACATAGACCTATATTGATATCAATAGAGCAGTGTACTATTGGTTTTTTGGTCTGTTAATTGAACAACATATACAATTCAGTTTGTTTTACTATTAAATCATTTAGATTTTCCTTTTTATTTACTTTAATTGAACAAATTCAATCTGAATATTAGTAACCGTCACATTTACCTATGATAGAATAATTAGTAAAACCATGAACTAAAATACTGTGAAAAAACAATTATCCAGTGCTGTGGAAACAAACATTTGGATTTGTTGAAACAATATTAAATTAAACATTTAATGAACGTTTTCTATCTTGATTAACTTGGTAAATTATACAAAAACGATTCACTACAGCCGATGGCCAACTCTTGCTTATTTTATATTATGTATGCATAAAATCATGAATTGATCTTTGAAGATCAATAGAAATAATACTAATGTTGTAAATTGTCAATGATGTACGTGTATGTTATGATTAATTGAACTATAATCACCTTAATCGATCTCATTCATTTTAATCGTAATCATATATTCAACCGCATACATATTAACAATCACTATTCATTCTTGCACTATCGGTAGTGTGGTAGCATAGTGGTAAAACGCTAGTCTAGGATGACAGTAGAACTGAGTTCGAATCTCATTGTAGACAAAATTTGCTTAAATAATTTTATCACTTAGTAATTTAACTTGAATTGACACTTTCCCAATGAATATGATGTGAATAAAATAATATCACCTGTGTGTCATTTGAAATTATAGGTTAATACTCTTTTTCGTCATCTCAGATGATAATATATAAAATATAAGTGCACATTCTAACTACCGTATTCAAATAACAAACGGAGTCAAATTATATAAAAAAACAATTGGGTCGTCACATTGCATAGATTATCTTTAAATTAAATACCCAAATTTATTTAGTTTGGATTATTTTTGCTTAAACTTCAATCAATTAAAACTGTCTGAATTAATGAATATAATCTAATGTGACACAATTTAATTAATTAACATCTATGTCAGACTTCCATACTGGTTTTAATAATTCTTTTTTTTCTAAAAACAGTCATAATAATTCATGATATATTTTCCTACACAACCCATCAAATTAACATGTCGACAATTAGCATCTTGGGATCATTGCATTTTGTCACCTTTAAAACAGGACATTCAATAATATTTGCCATGAAATTAACTGTTGCTAGTATAATCATTTTTATAATCTACTTAACTAATGGTACTCTTCTCAAATTGAATCATCTTAACTAATATTAAACTATAGAAATAATAAATATTTTAGTACATCAATTAATTAAATTAAATATATGTTAGTCTGTAAGTCGCAAATGGATTAGCCGATTAACAACTATTTTTGTTGGTTACTCAACTCACATTTTCAAAATTCCTGACATATATGATCGGTTCTGTAATAATGTATTCGTGTCTTTCTAATAAGTAAAAATATTTTACTAAGAAAGTAGGTAATTGCCGATTTATACACCACACTGATTATGCAAATTGTAAGTGGTGGTGCTAAATTTTCTAATTGAAATCTATCATTTATAATTGTTTAGGATGATGTTCAATACTATATGCAATACACATTGGAAACTACACATTGACATTGTAGTGCCCACCCTATATGAGACCCATGTGATATACAAGTCAAGATATTGAATATTTGAGTCGAGATGGAAATTGGGGTACAATAGAACAATAACATACGTTTCATGATGTATAGAATTGTTAACGGTATCATTTTTGTTAATTTTTTTTTACGTAGAAGTAGAATTTCTTTAATTGGTTTATTGGTATCATGATTGAATAAAATTTATTAATTAGGCGTATTTATCAAAATCGTTATTTTGATGAATAAGCCTAAGTAATTTTGCTAATAATACTTGTATTTTTGCAATACTTACGAGTAACAAAAAAAGCACACTATAAAATGATTTAAGTTTATAAATGATTTTTTTTCTTTTATTAAAATTACAATCTACTTTTCTACTAGTACCAAGTTTAATTGCTCCATAAAATTAAGATACAAATGAAATTAAATTAACTGAACAAATAATACATAATTATAATTGATGATATATAATAGATGATATTAATTTAAAATGTAGAAAATTTATTCGATAAAATAAAATTAATAAATAAATGTTGTTAATTTCAAATTTATATATTTAAATGTTTTTTTAGATTTACTTTGCGCCACCACATTACCTTAATTAAATATAATAATTAGTTTCACAATTAGATATGTATATATATGTATATATATATATATATATATATATATATATGATGCTTGGTCAAGTAGGATCAATAACATATACTCGTTTCAGCATTTAGTAACCATTCGGTGTTATGTAGTACCACCTCTACACTAATATTTTATATTGGTAATAAAATTAACTCTATATAACTTAAGAGTTACAACACCCTACCTACACCCTACTATTTATATGGCGCTAAAGAAGTAAATTATTCACCTCCTAAATACTTTGAAAGTTTATTCTCAGTCATATTTACATACACCACTTCACAAAGAATTGAATATTATTCAAAGCCTTCGAGACATTGAAAATCCAAAACTTCAGTTATTTGTGAATAAGGAAATTGATTAATTATGGAACAATATTTTTTTTGAAATTTTACTGACATAATCCTAAGTCATTCAAGTACATTAAAATAATTTCTATTAGTTTGATATTTCTATAAAGTATTCAAAATACAAATGAGGAAGTGTACATTTATAGTAATTCCTTCTCAACTTCTACACAAAGCGTTTCAATTTCGGAGAACGTAAATTGCAACTCAAAATATCTGATTATATTACGTACTAGTAGTAATTTATTTGATTATGCTTCTGAACAATTTGATAAGGCGGAAGGTTATAATAAATGAAAAAAAATGCTTTTCTTAGCACACCTATCTACGAGGAATTGCCACCCATTTTCACTTAAAAAAAATTAATTAAAAACAACAATATATATATTATATCAAAATCAATCACTGTTTATTTACATTTGTCAAATGTCAAAAAGAAAATGCTGAGAGATGAATGCGCAGTCTATTTCATAAATAATTGTATGTTTATAGGCGAATAGAGTCCGTTTCATTATTCATAAATTGGCCAGTTTTTTTATTTCAAATATAACCTGCACGAATGATCCTAACATTTAATATTGTATGGTGACTTTTTCTAATTTAATGATCTTCAGTAAATATAAAATACATATAATACGGTGTGATTATGTGCTTAAATATTAAATTATTAATTAAATTTTTTACTAAACATCACCAATATTTAAAAGTTAAATTTTTTCGCGGTTACTTTTAAATAATGAAAGTGGCCAATTTATAAATAATGAAACGAACTCTATTCGCCATAAGTATATCAATTACTAATTTTGAATGTCATTTATGTATGCGCATTCATTTCTCATTTTTTTTGTTGACATTTGTCAAATGTAATAAACATTCATGTTTTTAAAAGTGCAAACCAAAAGTGTTTGTTTTATGTGATTTGCATCCAGAGAAATTGCATGAGTTTGGTTATTATGGTTATTAAACCCAAACATGGATAACATTAGATATTTGGACACCAAAATATGAAAGTTCACAACTTATTTGTTAGTCCAATGTATAGTGGTTTATTAATTGATCAATCGATTGCATTGAAAGACAGAGGTGATAAAAAAAACTGATAATTAAACAAAATATAATAACATATTTTTATATTGTTATACAAAATTTGATATTTGACTGAAATTGAAAAAGAAAAAGTGATATTACGAAGAGTTATAGTTACACACAGACTGATAACATCAACACAACAAAAAACAAATATCAAAAATGTCGATCATATAACTAAAATAGAATTTATGCTTTTATAACTATGTGGCATGAAACTAAAGATGAGATGATAGAGTTCTTAAAAAGTATTATTAGATTAGATTAGATGAAGATCAAGATGTGTTGCTCAAATATATTTACGAGTTGTTGATCACGATTATTATGAATTTAAAAGTATGTTAGTTATTTTATTATCATACAAATAGAACTTATATAGATTTGTGCATTAACATTAAATGAAAGTATGCATTTTTCTTTAATTGGTGATGAATGTATAGTGTTAGACGCTCAATTACGTTTGACCACTTATATAGAAGATAACAATTCTTAGTTTCATTATTTCAATCAACTTAATCTCTATTCTAATTTCTAATCAGTAAATGTTCTGTTTGTTAATTTGAAAATGCGTAAATAAAATGATTATAATTTCTATAAATTAAAATAATGCCGTTTTCAGATAGTTTGTTTACATAATAGAACAATTTATTTAATATATATGGGATCGAATTCGGCACTAAAACGTTAGTCTCAAGTAATGTACATGTGATATCTACTTGGTAATCGTTTAATGGAATAACCAATATCGGTTGATCGTAAAGACATTGTTGCAGAAAATACGTATTTATTAACACTTGATGATTATTCTGATTTTCAACCAAATGCTGTTACATTGCTAATTGATTTAATGGAAAATAATCTTTATTTAGGAGTAGTTTTTGAAAGAATTCATCCAATTGGTAGCAGACCAATGGTAATGGTAAGCTACTGAACATTTGATTGGTTGTGTACTTTATAGTCCTGTATGTTCTTCATTATTTAGAGAAAAGGCATTATTGGACGATAAAAAATATATAAAGATCGATGGTTACGCTTAAATACAACACCTATTTTTTTTAGTTTTGCAATTATTACTGCAACTAATAATCTACCCTGATAAAAACATTGTCTAGCTGAAAGTACAGAATCAACTTCATGACACTCAGTTTTGTTGCTTTTATACCCTTATTTTTTAGCCTCGATCACATGCCATTATTGATATAAATCGTAATCAAGTTACCAGTGACAACGTATGTATATAGAGATGGATTGAGTAACGTCAATGATATAGTCGACCACTCCATTATCATCACCAACTATCAAGCAACGTATACGTTAATTTCTAGTGTATAATCGAAGCTAGAAAGAGGATATTAGTTGTGTTTGTCGGATTAGTTGGAAAGTACATCACCAATAGGTAGAATTGTTTAGGTTGGCATTTGAACACCCTATGTAGCCATGTGGTGTAAACATCGTGATGGGTTTACTGAAATGGAAAAGAAAATATAGTGACTAATAATTAGTAGCATTTAAATTATTTAATTTCATTAAAAAAAAATATAGTGACTAATAATTAGTAGCATTTAAATTATTTAATTTCATTAGGAAACATTAAATTAAGTGTCACAGCTAGCATAACTTTCACTAAAAGTTTGCAGTGTTGTTTGATCCTAAATTGAAAACAATAATTTTTAAAAAAAGCTAGTATAGTGATTCTTATATATATTCGTACATATATTGATCCCTATAAAAATCGAATATTTTATTACAGAATTAAATAATAATCAAGAAATTCTGATTTGATTTTTAACAAACTTTGTATAAAATTGAAGACATTAAGTATATAGTTATTTAAAATGGATGAATATAGTTTGGTGGTAGATCCAGATGCTAGATTACTATAGATATAGCCTATGGTATTGAGTCTGGTCTTCGTTAAATTGTTTTAATTTGCAATGCAAATATATTGCTTTAAAAAGATTGCATTGTTGATGAAAACGTATTTTAAAGATCTTTTAGTCATTATGAAAATAAATACAAAATTTTACATGATATCATTAAAATATATTCATTTACATACTAAATAAGCTCCAATTTGAATTTGAACCTAAAATTATTAAATTGTGGATTGCATCTAATTGATTTTATCGTCTGAATTGAAAATGCTTATTTTTCTTCAGGGTAAATGTAGTTTTTGATTTTAACAGAAAAACCCGCCTTTTTTCATTGACTGAGTTTTGATTGTGAAATATAAACAATTTAATTTATTTTCTTCAAATTAAAATGGATAATAATAATAATAGAAATACTGGAGCTATTAAAAAACAATTAATTAGAAATGTAAGTAAGCCTATTAATCGTAAACGACCAACAATTTTAAGATTGCCATCATCAAGTAATTCAAGTGAATATCAATTTAATCAAAATTCACATTATCCAACAATAAATTTTTCCAATACGACTGATAAAAATAAGTATTCACATCCAGAATTACAATCAAGTCTTGCAATTACTAAGAACATTGAAAAAATTAGTCAAGTTGAACTAAATATTCCGAAAAGTGTAGGTGATCTTACACCAAGATCCAAAGCTATTGCAACAGAACATGTACGTAAGATTTTTTTTCTTTTTTTGTCTTAATTTTTACATGACTTCTACTTAGTACTTAAATTACTGTTTCGTTTATTAATAATTTACAGATTACAAATCAATTAAATTTTCCTACGGATAAAGAAATTTTTAAGGGACTCCTGCCAATAAATGTAAATGATTCTGTGTTAGAGATTCGTTCAAAAAAACAACGTATACGTAAACCATTAGTGGTAATGGAAAAAGATCCTGAACCCATTTTAGCAGACTATTTACAACCAATTGAGTCTATTAAATATAAACCAGAGTATGTAAGTGATAATTTATTGTTTAAAAATTTACCAACTGATAATTATGATAATATTTTTAAAATTTCCGATCAACTTTATATTGATAATTGCTTTTAAAGATTTAATAATAATACTAATAATAATAATAATAATGGATAAATGTAATATGTAAAATTATATATTGTTTCAATTTTCTGCAAAAAATTGTATACGATCCATGTAAACACCGTTGTGCGTTTAAGTGATACTTCGTGTTCGTCGTATATGAAATGAGCCTATGAGTAATGATCATTCTTATTATCATCATCTTGACCTGTAAATCTATAAGGATGCACTATGACATTATGACATACCATTTGCAATGTGTTTGTTGCTTAGAAAGAGTATTCAGTAAAAATTATTCCAGATTCAGTTGTAAAATATCTCATGTAAATACAATAATTTACCTCTAATTTTAGCCGTTAAATCATAATTAGAAAATAGACGAATAATTGTCATGAACTGCGACAGAGAAATCTTTTGAAATTATCAACATATGTATCTCTTTTGTCAATGAATCAGGTTACGATTTTAATATCAATTCATCTCGGATTAACTAATGTAATCATGTATTTGTATACTCGTTTTCTTACCCGAATGGAAACCATTACCGATATTATCGGTATCATGAAATGTATCTTGTACATTATCAAATATCGCCATTAGGTACTCAATTATTAAGTTATCTCAGAATGGTGACATCGATTCAAAAAAAAATAAAAACTATACATGGACCTACAAAACGATGACCTGTATACTTTGTATAAATATATATTATTTTACTTTTATATTTTTACTTATACATCTTTGTATAAATCAACGATGTGCAAATGCATCAAATAGCGGCATGTGTGTTGTATATTATTCTGGAAATCAACATTTTTCTCCATGTGTAATACTATTAAAAATACATAATATGATTTAAATGTAACTAATCATCTTATACTTCACTCGTCACGTAAATATACGGCATACATGAACAACTGCCATTGATCACGAAATCTAACCAGTGCCTTTATTCCATTCCACATCTTATCACTGGTATTTCAAAAAATCTAAAGTTGCGCATTTTTAAAACAAATTGATCAGCAACCATCGTTAATGACCCTTCTCTGTTCTGTTGTTTTTGGCCGATCAGGTCTTCTGTTATTCTGTAAATTTTTGTTAAACATAAATAGTTGCCATGTCACATACTGGAAGCTCTCTACATCGTCTATTATTTTATTGTTATTAAATATAAGAAGACTTTGTCATAAGATACAAATGACCACTAAAAGTTTGATATTTCTATACGAACTTATCCTTTGGCAGAATTTCTTTTAGGTCAATCGACTTAACGTTATAGTCCTGTTATACTTTTTGTTTTCGAAATTGGTATTCTGCTTTAAACGAAGCGGTAATTAATTTTGAAGTTTTCTAGAGATTATTCTGTTTTTTTTATTGACTGAATTATTTGTTTGTCGAAATTTAACAACAGGATACTTTAATTACGTTGTTTAACTTTTTGTATATTTCTCATACAAAATAGCGATAAGATATAGAAATCATAGTTATAATGTACATCTAGTAGTATGTTCATTAAGTAGACTATAGATAATGTTTCTAAAATATCATTTGTATGTTTTGTTAGAAATTTTGACAAATTTATCAATAAAATTACTTTGTTAATGCATGATACCATTCATATACCAAATCTCACTATTTTTTTTGATTATTTAGTAATATTTTATTTATACGCACGCAAATAAATATTGCACAACTGTTTTTAGTATATTGGTATTTTGTTGTTTGCATATATAAATAATATATCTCTGTATAATATGTGGACTATAATAATAACATATATTTACTCGAATCCTCGTATGGCAAACCGGACTGTCAAGTCAAGTTTTGTAAATGCATATAAATATTCAGCTGCTCGGCCTGGGTAATTATAAAATAAAAACTTGTATATTTATTATCTATGTTTTTTTCTTTGGAATTTAAATGTAACTTAATATAGAAATTCATTGCGATAAGAGGGAAACCCGCAATCGTATATAAGTATATAGTGTATATGAGACTAATGAGTAAAAGAATATTTTTTGAATTCTTATACAAATTTCGAAAGTACAAAATATATTCATATATAATATACTGATATTCAGCCTTGTATACAATTGGTGGTTTACCCCTAATATCTATTTAAATAATCATTTGAATTTACCTATTTTCTATATATTATCTTTCTTGAATTGTGTACTCTTACAATATGCACTAAATTATCTTCACAGTAGTTTAGTATGCTAGGAAGGACCAACTTATATATCTAGAAATCGTTCAGCCAACTTTTCCGCTCTGTGTTGTGCCGCCAGAAATTTAACGTGTGATCATGGCCTAAAATATAGCTTTGTCTTAATGTAATGAAAACACATCTGAACAATAATTTAATAATCTGTGGTTTTACACATAACTCCGTCGAAATATTCAAATTTTTTACAGCGATCAACTGCATGCTTTACAGCATATTGAAAACTAATGTAGTTTTTCGATTGACATGTTGTTACATAAGGGCAAATTAATATTGTAACACCACTCTGGACGCTCTTGTGACATACAGGTTTATATAATGATTATGATAGTTTGTGAGAGTTGGTTTGGTAAATGGGTCAGAAATTCGGAAAAATTAGTGACTGTATAGTTCATATGTTGTGCTAACTATTAACGTTTCAAAGATGATGCACAAATAAATGATGTAGAGAGCTGTCAATATTTTGAACGTTATTTGATAATAGCCAGTGGTGTCGGATCACGCATACACACACAGGTGTTCCAAATGCTAATTGGGTTATGGTAGTCTACAAAAATATCACAATAGTCTATTTTTTAATCAAATTGTTTATCGGTACTACTCGTATTGTATGACTACATATTTGGAAAGTGACAAATATTATCATGTCAAAAAATTCATATTTTCACCAATAGACGCGTATGAAAACTCTTTAGCGATTGTCGAATCTATAGAGACGATAGACGATAGACAAGACAAATTCAATTTAATAGGATCGGTCATGCACTGAGACCGTCGGCTGTTGATATTGTAAGTTTTGCCCTTTGTATATTCAACTAACATGACAAGAGTTCACAAGTGAAATTAGTTTATTTATGGCTACTTAATATGCAAATGATCTATAATATAATCAAAATTCGTTCAACTTCTTCTTCTTCTTCTTCTTCTTCCTTGCTTTATTACTTATTCAGAGTCGGCCGTCCTACTTCTCAATATATTTCTCCTCAATTGCTTCGTCACTTTTTGGATTCAATTTGTTCGAAGTCATTTGGAACAACCGATAACCAAGGAACTTGTGAACGACCGCGTTTTTTTTCATCATTCCCAATATTTAAAGGCAATTTTACGCAATAAGTTTCCGGTTTGCGCATTACGTGACTGAACCATCTTAAATTTATTCTATTGTCACCCTGTAATATAATATACTGCTGTGATTTTATCAATTGTGAATATATTTCATATTTTCATTAAATTTTATCTTATTCAATATAGTCATCCTTAGAGCCGGATATTGCATCAAGTCTTCCAACAAATCGGCTCTGATTTCAATGTGTTGAAACTCTTATATATTTTTTGTTGACACCTTTGCCTCTAAAATAAACGATATACGTAAGTTAATTGGATTTAAGTTTAATTTGTATGCTCAAGAGATCAAAACGCATCGTTAAACACCATTCGTTGGTACACTTGCTGGTTCAGCTCAACATTTTGATTGATTCCAACGAGCGAGACTGACAATTTTCAATAACAAAAATCAGAGACAAACGCTCGTTTACGCATAGTGACTTAGTTGTCAAAATTGTGGACTTACCTTTCACAGTGAACATTTTTTCATCAGAAAACACCAAATTTTCGAGTTCATTACTTGTATGCATGCTTTTCAATGTCTTTGATCGTTGAATTCTTGTTGACTTCTGTGCCAGTGTTGCTCTTTTTCTATCTTGTAAGACTTCAACTTATGTTCATTGTTTAATATACGGTGTACGCTTGAGTTAAACCCGTTCAGCTGTTTAGCCAATTTTTCAGAATTTCGGCGTAGATTCATTTCAATTTATACCCTTACCCATCGATACATTTCTGATGATGTTGAGCATTTTTTATTGCCGCCTTTATGATGGCGTTTTTCTATGCTTCAATAATATAAACTAAAATCTGTCAAACATTTTGAGATTGTGGTGATCAGCTGTTTGGCAGCTACAGCCACATGAAGTTGATAACACTTTGATTGACGGACCCTGCTGTAGTAAAATGCGAACCACTTTAAATCTCATCTTGAATAAAAGTAGATTGTAGCATGACAGTCTATATCACAGCAAAGACTCCTTCAGTAATTTCATATCGTGATGATACCAGCTACATCATACGCTCAGATGTTCTCTGAATTCACTGTAGCAATTCTTCACAGTTTATGCTTGTATCGTTTGCCCGCATATTATACGCTGCTCGCATTAGACGAGACTTTGAATAACTCGATATTTTTCTCAAGTCCAGACAATATAT